>JAFELO010000041.1:759512-801768 GCA_017140195.1 Eumaeus atala | reverse complement strand
AGTAACGCCACAATCCCAGCACTGAGCATACACCAAGTACTGGAAAAAAAAAAGAAAAAAAAAAAAAAAAAAAAAAAAAAAACCTACATGGCACTACATCCTATGACAACGGATTTCAGCCATTTTCATTGCAGTGACACTTTTATTTTTATAGTACAGAGAGACAAACGATCAATCGGTGCCTTTCTACTACTACCGACGCCCATGATCATTAGCTATATTACAATTACCATGCCGATGCGTTGCCCTCGTGTTCATTTCTATTGGTGACCGGGTCACCGGCTACTTATGAACCGCACGAATCGTGACACCGAAGATGTCGTATTACGCCGGTATCATGTGAGCGAGAGGCGCATCCCCGCTCGTGCCGGCCCAATTCCGCTACAATGCAGCATGGCCAACCACCCACTTATATAGCTTTATTGCTCTTACGTCACTTATGACTTTTTATTTCAGTCATGTTAAATGTGATATACATCTACGTCAAGAGTAATATAATAAAGCTTTAACTTAAGTAACTCGTGATAAGACTCATTATTTCTTTGAATACATTAAGTATTTCTTTGAATACATTAAGTATACAAAGAAATACTGTGTCTTATTACGTATTTGTAATTTTGAAATAAAGCGTAGAATTCACCATTTAATTCGAATTATGCTTTTACTCGTATTTTACGTGTCTTTTTATACTTTCAATAAAGACGACGTGTCGACGACTCGAGACGTCAAGACGTCTGTCAGAATGAACTAGAGGTAAACGTGTTTCAAAAGTGTCTTAAACTGTACAGAATAAAGGAAATATACTATCCTAAAAAGTCTGTCTGCTACGACACGCGAATTGAGTATCTGACCGGATGAACAGTATTGTGAAGTTACATGTGCACCTCACCTCTACTCCATTAGAGAGCTGCGTGACGATGTGTCTGGTACCACCCGTCCGTGGTTGAACGATAATGTAAGGCAAACTTTGGCAACCGCGCGTGAGCAACCCAACTCGTTAGAGAGGACGCGAGGGGGCCTTTCCCCTCAACCAAGATAATATTAGTGACTTTAGCTAATCTTGAATAACTATAGGGATGCATCCTTCCTATCTGAGGGTAAGGAGGGGGTCTGTCACCCTAAGTGAATAAAAGTACACCAAAGAGCTTATAAGTAAACAAGGTAAAGCGTTATGCTGATGTTACGTTCGGCCGGCTACTTTTCAATGCGATTTTACTTTTTCTTAAGACACAATTTTTTCAATCAAAGTTTGAATGAAAATAAATAGAACAAAAATTTTACACTTATAACACAGAATTTAACATTATGTAATTATATTTAACGCTTATGATTTTGTTGCATTAATCTTGCACAATAACGCGTGACTGATTATTTAAGAACTAGATGACATATTATTTATTATTTACTTCAGTTGAAAATATATGTATATTTTGTAAATTTTATAACAGTTCTTATTAAAAAAATGGATTTACTTGGTAAGTGGTAGTGCATTGCTGCAACGTAGAGGGTAGAGTCGGCATAACCGGGAAGGTTTCTTTCACACAATACCAACGGAAAATCGCGATGCAGGGGACGGCGAAAGAATGTCAGCTGGTCTACGCCTGATGGAGTAATGAGCGTAGGTAGACACAAAAAGGCACCAAACTTTTTTTGTTATTTTCTGTAATACTATGAGGAAATCTCTGAGGTAGGCCTATGTCCAACATCAACCATCAGTAGATGTCCACTACTGGTAGTGAACATGTACAGATGGTTGATGTTGGTTTGCCCAAAAGAAGCCAACTGCAATATACTAACGACTAAACCTTTCATAAGAGGAATTCAATGATAACGTCTGATTCTCTGTCGGATGGTAGCTTCGACAAGTAGTATATAGTCAGTAAATGACATGTGATAAAATTATAAATATATTTAGTGCATGTGTCCTAGGCGCCGTCGAGGTTCAGACTTTTTTACGTGGGGATATCCTCATAAGATACCAGCCGACTCCAATGTGGGAGACTGGTTATGTCAAACTCCTACTTACTCCACGACAGCCGTCTTCAGCAACTTAATTTACGCCAACACGTTATTATATTGGCATGGGAAAGTGATCTGCAACACTGTTCATTTTTTTATCTGTGGCGTTAAACCTCGCATCAATTATGTGGTACAAGAATGTTTTAACGACGTCGATTCCTCAGCACTCTAAAGTTTATAGCTTGCACGTACAAGGTCTGATTCCCGTCTGAATGTATATGTCTGTTTTATTGCCGCCAGCTCGTGTACACCACATCACGGAGGATAGAGAGTAATTTTATACTTCATAAAACGAGTCATTCTTTTGATAAGTGCATAAGATGTTTCAGAAAATGGGTAAAATATTCAAGAAAATAAACTTTAAACTGTGGTAATAGGTACCATGAATTACATCAAAGGTAAACTTACCCTTTACGCTTGCCTAAGCAACTATAGAATATTACACTACAGTAGCACTGAGGTCAGATGCAGGAACTTTTATGGTATGGGAAAATGAATGAAAAATGTTTTGAACACTTTGTATTTATTGAAACGGATACAAACTGTAACATTTTGAATCTGTCTTGTAAAATCACAGCTTATAAGTATTAATCTCTGTTACAGCCCAAAACACCACAACTTTTTCCCTTTAAGAAAAGAAACTGAAACAGCGAATTAAACACTTCAATGGAAACATAAATGTAACAGATACATATAGAAGTGTACCAGTTTTTTTTTAAACATCTAAATGTTAGTCAGTGTTACACCAATAAATCGACGTGTTTCTGAGTTCCAGGATTCGGATAGCTAAAGCATAAAGTAACGCAGCATTTCAGGGCATCTTAAATATATGCACAATTTATGTTTCAAGCCTCTTTGTAATGCTAAGTGAAGACTTTTGTGACGCAGAGGCACGAATTTACTCGCCCTCACCTGAGTCTTTTGTAACTAAAAATATTGTAGCAATTACATGTTTACCTGAGTCCTTTCCAACTAATATAATAAAAATATCGCGAATGACATCAACGTCGCAATTAGTGAGTACAAGGGTAATGTACCTTTCAGCATTACAGAAGAATACCGTAGCGCCCCATTTCCTCCTACCGTCGTTTTACTAATCCGTTACTTACCTTTGTGAATTTGTATCAAATTTAAATTTAATTTGTAGGACGCGACAAGAAAAGTCCATTCACCAATTACTACAAAACCAATTCCAAAGCTCTTAATAATTGACATTGTGATCCCATCGACAGCAACGGTCACTGCGAACTTCTGTAAGGTCAGTAAGGTTTATTCTACTTATATTATAAATGTAAAAGTTTATTTGTGGGTTTGCTATTATCGAACTATATCAAAATCTAAAATGTATAATATGTATGGCGAGGGTAGAGCAGGACGAGTTCGTGATTTTGCAAAGAGGAAACTTCAGTTTTGCAAAAAAGTACATCTTTCAACGTTAAGCCCCTTAAGTGTTTTTCTGTTAGTCCCTATTGACACTTCTTTAACAAAAGTGTGTTTTTGTTAAATCCTGAAAAATAGGCGGGACATTCAGCCATCACCTCACTTCATTTTTTTTAATTTATTTTTATAGATATGGGAATCGAGTATTCGGAGCCTTTTTACGATTACCGACTTGACAGTGTGTGGACATTCGCATGATTATAACACAGATGCGTTGCCCTCCTGTCATCCCCCCTCCCTCTCAATGGGCCACTGGCTTATCTGAAACCATACGAACACGACGGCGATGCTGTCACGTTACGCCGGTGTCATGTGAGCGAAGGGTCCATCCACAGTCGTGCCGGCTCAATTCCGTTGATTAGGAGGATGTAGTTTTATGCACCATGCATGGCACTATCTCCTCCTATACCACAGCAATCTTGGCACCACCTCTTGCTAAGATCCCCATGTCTATCTTCATTATGTCTTAGGCTTTTTTGAAGAAGATGCCGATTAACGCCTCAGCCAAGACGGTGCACGCACTCCGCATCAGGGCGAAGCAATGACGTCTCTGCATCAGGACTCTGTGACCTCGACTGCTCCGGGTCCAATCTCCGTACCGGGGCGTTTTGTCCTTGCCTGCCGCCACGAATGTACCTCTCGCTCACTTAATACCGGCGTAAAGTGGCAGCGTCGCTGTCGTGTTAGTATGGTTTCTGATAAGTCAGTGGCCCATTGAGAAGGACGGGGGATGACAGGAGGGCAACGCATCTGTGTTATAATCATGCGAATGTCCACACACTGTCAAGGACTGGCAGCCCTTCTTGAGGACTTAATGCTCACCTGAAATAACATTACGTAGAATTGTGTGCCGTCGCAATTTCTGCGTTTCTTCGGATGGCTTAGTATTTCTATGTTCAGAATGATTCCGCAATTGTGAAGATCCCACAGACCTTGTGACCACATTCCAATACCAGGGACTACATGAATTATTCACGCCGTGATGCGACGCTTTAATAAAGTGTCCGCGTGGGTTACCACTACTTTGAAATCTATATTTAAAATGAATGAAACACTTGGTTAAGGTTTATTCAAGTTAATTCCTGATGCTACTTTCATAAAACCAATCATTTTAATATAAGATTGTTAATTGTTGTGCCCTTTTATTATCACTTCTCACCCTATGTCTTTCAATGGGCCACAGACTACTACTATACGGATAAATCACGTTAAATGTGCATAGCCATAAGTTTTAAGGCAGCATCATGCCAGCTAAAGTCACCAAACCTGGTTTTACTGGCCAAATTTGACTGCAATGCAGCAATGCTACTACATCATACTTAAAACTAATATATTGGCAAGATATTGAAATTAAAAGAACAAAAATCCCGACTGCATTATTTCTAATATTTTTAATTTCTGTTAAATTAAAACTGTGAGTTATATTCTTTTTTTGGAATTGCCATTTGAAACTCTTCGTTTTCATTGTCTAATTGTTATTTATTTTAAAATTACTTTGATTTAATTGTATTTCTTTAAATTATTATTATACTAACATAGTTCTGTATTCACTGGCAATATGTGTCCACATTTTAAATGTAACAGATATTTAAAATAAATAATAATAATAAAAGTCAATTTTATTAACAAAAACTATAAATTTCTTATACAAAAAAAATACTACAAAAAGTTTCCTAAGAAACTTTACTTAAGAAGATTAGGAAGTACGTAGTGTACACTTAAAATGTTATATGAAACATTTAGCAAAACCATTCACACTTTATCTTAACTTTGAACACTTTGAATGTTATTCTAAACATTTCATGTCGTTGAACCAAATGTGATTCAATTGGTGTTAAGTGATTATCGATTCATAAATATTCGCAACACCCAAGAGCTGTAGTCGTTTTGAAATATGGAGGCCTTTTTCAATCGAATTGAAGGAAAGTTACCGATTCAACTCAAACTTTCACTATTCTTCCACTTTAGTAGTTGAGTAGTGTATCAAGGATGAATAATAACTAAATATTTATAATTCTTGTATTTATTTGCAATATAAGATAGCCAACAAGAAATTACAGCCATTCATTCGAAGAGGTAGTGCTATGCTGCATACCGAATAGGAACGGCACGACCCGTGTTTCGTACGGATGTGAGCATCCGGTGGTAAATTGAGGGGGAGGGGTAAAGATCGTGACGTAACTGATTAACATTTATTCAGATGTTTATGGGCGCAGAATTTTGTGTTTGTGTATGTGCCATGTCCTATTCATTACTACCACAATGACCCATTGGCATGACCCATTCATTATACCATATAAGAGCAACGCGTGGCCAACTGTTTAAAGCCACAATTGTTAAAAATTTATGATTAAAACAAAATTTATGATATTATAATGATTTATTTTTTATTAATTCAAATAAAACAAAGTGCTTAATTCGAGTCAGATAAAATACCTGAACGAAACTACATTTAAAAATCAGTTCCGTAGTTTTGAAGATTTGCAAAATCAGACAGACATTGTGACACGAGATTTTTGATATGTTACGAAGATAGATGGATATAAGAACATAGTAAAAGAACATTTGAAAGATAATTTGGAGGTAAACAGGTGTGTTGCAAATAGTGAATTAGCGAGAGATAATTCTGTTATTTCCCAACGGACTTCGAGCGCATAGACAAATTCCCTTTTCTTATAAACTTGTTTACTAGATGAGACCGTAGGTTCAACTGTGTAGTAATGATATGATCTATGTGAGTTTTTCCTACAAATTACTTACAACCAACAGTTTCGTAAGTGATGCAGTTTTGGTTGTAAGTAGTTATCTAAATGGAAATTATATAAACTGATTGATCTAATGATCATACAAGCTGTGTAGGAGACACGCGGGCACAACACAAAACGTAACCTGTGTCATAAGTCATATATATCCGACGTTGAATCAGAGCAACAGCATATCTACACGCCAGCTCCCTAAGTAGAGAGAACGGTGAGTACCTTCGGACAGTACCCGATTAATCTGATCACGGTATGTCAGTTCAAATCACAAACGATGTGAATTAGTGTTTCTACGTGATACGTGACAATGATGAAACTGTATTGGGCTTCTCTTCGCTTCCACAGCACAAGTTCAGATCCGAAAGAAGATGCCCTGATGTCTAATAAATAGTCTAAATCTAAAAATAAAACGAACAAAAATAGTGTTATATAGTGGAAACAATAGTTCCAGTTGTCCAGAACTAGTTCAGTTTTTTACTCCATTTGTAAGGACAAATTAAATTTCACCGAGTGAAAAAGCGTTGGCATTTCCAACTCCTAATTGCTTTAGAGATTTAATGTTTTGTTTTTGATAAGGAAAGACTATGTTAGGAGTTTCCTGTTTTGCAATGAGCAAATTGTAAGCTTAGGTGAGTTTTATAGCAAATAATCATTAAACTAGTTGTGTTATATTCTCTTAATTATTACGTATTATACTAACTCTTACTATTTTTTATTTTTATATTGTTTACAAATATTATTTACAAATAACAAATTGTTAGTAACAAAAATAATATTATAGTGGAAATAATAGTTTCTGTTGTCCATATAAAATTTACAAAAAGGAAATACAATTAATATGTGATGAGCCTTGCTGCATTGCAACCCTACTAGGCCGATACGACACTTATCTACCTCCACACATGCTCGGTATACGGAGCGAATCATGGATGATAGGTTGGCTCACCGGCTCTGTTCCCCAACGTGCAATTCTTGACTCCCTACATATTATTAAAGTGCTCTCTAGTTATTTCACTCTCTCCACAAAGACAGAAGTTGTCATCGGCCTCGTCAGTCCTGATTATCTCGATGCAGCCACGTCTTTACTTATCTTTCCTCCTCCTGTGCCAGTATGCGCAAATGTCCTCATTTGCCTAAAACTCTGTTCCATTGCCCGTTGAATGCCGTCCAAAATAATATTTCGCCCAATTTTGTACACAGTCTCTGGTTTCAGCTGCATGACCGCAAGGACATGATGACAGGTCACATAACACCATCCTGATCAGGCGACCTCTAAAGCACTCGTGCCCTTTTAGTATCCGCGAAATAATGTACTCAGGTTCCACTCACTGATATGCCAGACGCATTGTAGCTTCTGAAAAGTATCTGTACAGCGTGACTGCCAAGTGGAGAGACATCGTTCGCAGTATCGCTTTTCTTTCTCTTACTCTCCTGGCCCTTGAGCCCCACGCACTCCCCCTGCACGCGTCTCGCTCCAGGAACCTCCTGATCGACAGGCAGGACGCCGGTTAATACTCCTAGCGCCGCACTGCTGCATGACCTTCTGAACTTCGTCAATAAAATCAAAGCTGGTCTTTAGGTCTTTAGGTGCGTATGATGCACCCAAAAACCAGATTTGAACAACAAACAAGTGAGTGCACTACGAACAATATACAAGTGAGAGCTTCGACACGAAATTGCTGCGACATATGTGAGGATTGCAACATAAATTCCATGATACAGGATCCAAAGTGTACGGTACTTAACACGCCACGAAGTGGTAGAGACACGTGAGGCCTTCCCGAAAGAGCTGGCGGCCGTTTCGCCCATCAAAACCGCATGCAGCGCAGAGGCTCTAGCATCGTCTATGTGTACCCCTTGGGGTGATTGTACCTTGGTTACAGATACACTCGAGATCGAGGTACCATTCATCCTAATTGTCGGTCCGCTTTTAACACGACCCTTAACTGTCATAGGCAATTACAAGTCTATTACGAGTCCCCCAATCCGAGAAACTGTTCAGGATCGTGGAACATTTCTGTTCAGTAACGGCGCGTGAAGGTGCCTCGGTCGCAAGCATCAAAGCATCTGCGTGTGCCACCAAATCTACACCCTCTGGTCTCGGCAATTCAAGTTACAGATATCCTGTCACATTCCATGCGGTGGCGGTGTGAATTGCCACTGGCGCATTGGAGAAAAGGAAGAAGGTACGGATGATTATTAATGGACACCTGCATACTCTTCATTTTTAATGTGTGTTCACTACAAAACCAAAGGTAAAAGTGCAAAGATAACATTTCCTTGGACTATAAACAGAAATTATTTGTCAAGGATTTCCTGTTAGGTTTCTTCGATCGAAAACGCTTTGTGGCATTCTATCGAGTTTCAGGATCACGCGACGAAAAAAATTACTGTGTATTCCACCTTAATGCATTTATTCCATAAATACATTAAGGTTGAACATTGCAACACAGGGAACTAAAAAAGTCGTAACATTTCTCTATGGAAGGTCCTAAAAATCAAGGAAATTTAAAGCGGATATAACTCATGAGACCTTATAACAGTGAGAAGCAGTGCCATGCGTTGCAACTGACTTAGGTTGGCACGACCGTAGTAGGTGCCAGTCACGCATATAATACCGCTGTAAAAAGACAGCTACGCGTTTCGTGCAGTTTATGAGTCACAGGTGGCCCATTTAAGGAAGGATATTCTGTATAGCATGTAAATGACTATATAGCGGGCATAGTCATAAAAGGACTCTGCCTGCTTGTTTACCCCGTATACTACACAGCTAAAGAATATAATATTCGTTACGTAATACGTGTATTGTAAATTATGCCAATCGGTCCCCATCACATCTGCTTTATTTTTTTCTTCTTAAAGTAGGGAAACGCATTCACGGGCCTTCACCGGCCCTGTGTGAGGGCAGGTAGTGTGCGGGACACGCGGTAAATTGTGATGTCGAATACCCACAAAAATCACCATAAGTGCCATCAGTGCTGCCTTTGGAGAGGTGCTCTAAAACTATAATTTTTCAAGGCACCTCGACGGCTAGTCAGTTCCCTAAGGGACCGACGCGTCCTTCACAGGAAGGATGCCCCGCGCTACAACTTCGGGGCAGATCAATGGTGTGAGGTTCCCTCGACACTTGCCCCGTGCGCAAAACATCTCGTCCTCACGCTCTTTTGTCCACTCTTCTCATAAGAGAGGTACTAGGAGCTTCGACTGGATTATCATAGGCAACTGTACCCAACTGCCAGGACAAGGCTTAAACTGCGGTGGGGCCTTCATATTTGCCTACCCCAAAGGGATCTGACATTATATGACCGTACGGTGTTGATATTTAAACATTTTTCCTTCATACTCTTCCAAATTTAAATCTAAATTGGTACTTAGAACTCCTTTATATCAGACAATAATACATTTTCTCGCTGTCTAGTTATTTTAAGAGATTGCATAAGCTCTAAGTTCATGACTTATAAATGAAGATAAAGTGAATTTATACGTTAATGTTGCTAATGGATTTGTTCAGTTGTAGATGTTTTAAATTCTTATGATTGCGCTCTATTTAAAAGTAACTGAATATACCAGTAAAATTTGAAGTAGGAAGAAAAAAAATCTATCGGTTAGACCATACATAAACATGTAGGAAGAGGTGCAGTGCGCCGGTAGACCGGGGAGGTACCTCTCGCTCACATAGTACCGCAGTAAAGTGAAAATTTTCGTGTCGCGTTTCGTGTGGTGTGCGAGTAGACGGTGGCCCATTGGACGGGGGAACGAGAGGGGGTATTTTAAATTCTTATAATTACGCTCTATTGAAAACTAACTCGGTAAACCTGTAGGTTTTATATTAGGAAGAAAAAATCTATCCGTTAAAGCATACATAAACATGTAGGAGGAGATAATGTTATGTTGCATAGGAGGAGGTAGTGCCATGCTATGACCACGGAACTGGGCCGGTACGACCGGGGAGGTAGCTCTCGCTCACATAATACCGCCGTATAGTGACATCTTCATTGTCGCGTTTCTTACGGTTGGTGATTAGCCGGTGGACCATTGGAGGGGAGAGGGGGAAGGACGGCAACGCATAGGCATTATACTTATCTGCATGTCCTTGGGCATCGGTAGTAGTATATGGTCTCGGATTTCTCGTATGGCCCCTATTCTATATAAAAATACAAAGTAATATATAATATGCAGCCCGTTCCTATTTATTAAATGAGCAGTTAAACAAATCGTCCAGCTTTGCTGCCGCGCTGGGACATGAGATGCAAAAGAAAACCTATAAAAATGAATATTAATTATGCGAGTATCCAAAAATTACGAAAATTGTTGTGCGATTACCCTTAAATTTTCATTAAAAATGTGAAAATAAATTCAAAATAAGAGTCTGTTGTAATTTAGAAACTTATCCATTACTAATGTGCTTGTATTAGGTACCTACTTACTTTTTATTGCACACGAACTGGTAATTAGCCTTTTCCCAACTTATTCTTTTGTGGTCAAAAATAATACATAAGTTTTCTGAAATAAGTAAGTAACAAATAGGGATATGAAATTACCGCTTTAGGATTTTACTGTTGACACAGCATTTGAAGGTAAACAATACTCCAGACAATACGTAAGATGCATCCATCAACTATTTTACAATATTTACGGGGACGACGTTGCGGGCAGTGGCTAGTCTCAAATAAATTCAAAGTAAAGTAGACAATCTTCAATTGTATTCTGTATCACAATTCACAACCCTGCCCCCACGTAAACTTAAATTGTCACTGAATAATGTATTCACATTTTTGCTTCGGATGGACGTGACAATTCGTTCACCGTTGTACGGCATCTTCATATATTCATGTTCCAAGAATTATGCACATTGTCTTAATTAAACAGACGTGAAAATAATTGCAATATCATGCCTTAAAATTTAAATGAGCTTGAAGTTTATTGGAATAATTTTCCATAAAAAACAATTTTGTTAGGACTGGGTTGTATGCGTTTTCTGGTGGAAATAAATACGAAATAATCGATTTTCATGCGATGCGTTGTCCTCCTGTTCACGTCAACAGGCACTGGGCCACCGGATAGTTACGAACCGCACGAATCGCGACTCCTAAGATTACACTTTACGCCGGTATCACGTTAGCGAGAGGTACCCGCCCGGTCGTTCCGGCCCGATTTCGCTGCAATGTAATGCAACATGGCCAACCTCTAACTAGTATCGTTTTATCGCCGTAACGTTACTTTATACTACTTATTTCGCTCAAGTTAAATGTGGTATACATTTACGTCAAGTGTAATATAATAAATAAAACCTTAACGCAGTGTTTAATCTATCCAAAGAAATAATTAGTCGTATTGTCTCTATAATTTTTAAGTAAAGCGTAGATTTCACAATTTAATTCTAATTATGCTTTTATTTTGAGTGTCTTTTTATACTCTTCATAAGATACGACGTGCGCCGTCAGTATGAACTAGGAAAATAAAAGAAAAATACAACCCTAAAAACTGTCTGCTACGATACGCGACTAGAGTATATACTCGAATTAATTTGCATGTGTACCTCACCTAAACCCCATTAGAGAACTAGCGTTAAGATGTGTTTGATACCACCTACCCATAGTGAAGAGGGAGGCGGGCGGTTCGTCCAGTCACGTTAGCTCAACGAGCCCTTCCAGCCCCCACGGCAATGCATGGTCAACTTTGGCACCCTTCCTAATATAACGCGTAAAGCGTTATACTGATGTTACGTTCGGCCGGCTACTTTTACGATAATACAATTTAACTTCTCACAAGACAGGTTTTTTGCAATTAAAATTTGAATAATGACGGCCCCGGCCCGTGTTTGAAGTAGACCAATTAGGTCTCATTACGTGCTACGCTCACCGCGAGCGTGACTTTCATACTTCATACCTTTTACACTTATCGGAATACAGCATATCATTTTATGAACAAAAATTTAATGCTTAACATTTGTTAGCATTCAGCTTGCGCGATAATTCGTGACTGATTATTTAAGAACTGAATGACATATTACGATTATTTATTGTTTAGGTCAGTAGTAATATATAACTATATATATATATATATATATATATATACTTAGCAGAAAAATAGTTATATCTTTGGTACCTCACGAGAAATATGGATACAGACTTAAAATAACAGTTATTGTTAAAAAAATTGAGTTTGTAAGTAGCAGTGATATTGCAGCATTGTAGAGAAATAGAGAATGCAGTGCAGTTATGAGAAACACGAACAGGCACCAACTTTATGTTTCTCCCTAATTCTATATAATACGATAAGGGAATCGCTGAGGGACGTCTATGTCCATTCGTGTGATGTTGGTTTGTCCAAATTAAGCCAACAATAATTTAACCTACGGCTAAACGTTTTATAAAGATCAATTCAATGATAACGTCTGAATCTGTGTTGGGGCCAGGTCGCATACGCATAGAGACAATAGCATACAAATTGCAAATTTGTTTCATAATTAGTGCATTTAACACGTGTCCTAGGCGCCGTCGAGGTTCAGACTTTTTTACGTGGGGATATCCTCATAAGATACCAGCCGACTCCAATGTGGGAGACTGGTTATGTCAAACTCCTACTTACTCCACGACAACCGTCTTCAGCAACTTAATTTACGCCAACACGTTATTATATTGGCATGGGAAAGTGATCTGCAACACTGTTCACGTTTTTATCTGTGGCGTTAAGCCTCGCATCAAGTACGTGGTACGAGAATGTGTTTCGTTTTAACGACGTCGATTCCTCAGCACTCTAAAGTTTATAGCTTGCACGTACAAGGTCTGATTCCCGTCTGAATGTATATGTCTGTTTTATTGCCGCCAGCTCGTGTACACCACATCACGGAGGATAGAGAGTAGTTTTATTGGGTCTCGCACACGGCAGCTAGTGTGATCATTGGATCAATCAAATCATATAATTTCCATTTAGATAATTGCTTACGAAATAAATTGTTATAGAAAGAAACTTATGAACCTGTTCTAGTAAGAAGTTTGTGGAAAATACCCATAATTATCATATTATTACATTATTGGTGAACCTACGGTCTCATCTAGTATGTAAGTTTATAAGAAAAGGGAATTTGTCTATAAGCTCGAAGTCCGTTGGGAAATAACAGAATTATCCCTCGCTAATTCACTATTTGCAACACACCTGTATAATATTTTATCTTTTATATTTTCTTTTACCATGTTCTCATATTCATCTACTTACGTAACATATAATAATCTCACTGAACTTCAAAACTACTGAAACGATTAAATTGCTATTTCTTTCAGACACTTTATCTTACTTCAATTATATACTTTCAGACACTTTATCTTACTTCAATTATATACTTTCAGACACTTTATCTTACTTCAATTATATACTTTCAGACACTTTATCTTACTTCAATTATATACTTTATTTTGTTTCCATTAATACAAAATAAATCATTAGAACACCCCATTCTCTATAAATATCGTTAGATTAATACATTTTTTTACTATTCTGGCTTTTAATGGTTGGCCACTCCTTGCTCTCATATAATATATGGTAAAATGGGTCATGCCCATGTGTCATTATGGTGGTAATACGCAAACACAAAACTCTACGCCCATAAACGTCTACATAAATATTAAGCAGTTACGTCGCGTCCGGGAGGCGGTCCCCCTTAATAAGCCACCGAATACTCACACCCGTACGAAACGAGACGGCATAGCTTTACGGTATAGTGTGAGCGTTAGGTACCTCCCGGGTAGTGCAGTCCCAATTTAACTGCAATGCAGAATAAACCTTTAAAATTCATGCCTATATTTTCTAATTGCCTCCCTTGAAATAAAAATAACATCGACAATTATATTTATTTACTTATTATTCATAATTTGTATTATACTATTAAACGACTAAAATCTAAGAATGATATTTTAAGTTGAGTCGGTAGCTTTCCTTGAATTCGATTGAAAAAGGCCTCCATTTTCCAATCCGACGACAGCCCTCGGGTATCGCGAATATTTGTGAGTCGGTAATCACCTAGCACCAATTGCCTTCATGTTTGGTTTAACGAAGTAGAACGTTTAGAATAACACTTCAAGTGTGTAAAATTAAGATGAAGTGTGAATGGTTTCGACTTTAAGATTTTATATAATATTTTGAGTGTACTCTACTACCTAATCTTCTTATGTATAATCTGTGCTATATACCATGTATGTTACAATCAGAATAATTTTACGGATCTTTTCGCGGGTGGACTGACCATGGTTGCTCTCAAATAATTCAATACAAATAATATAAAGCTGAACAATTTGTTTGTTTGAACGCGCGAATCTCAGTACTATTGTAACGAATAGAAAAACTCTTTTTGTGTGAAATAGTCCATTAATCACTAACATAACGCAACGACAAATAGAAACGGAAGATTCGGGATGATACCGAGGGGTAATGCTAGTTGGCCATGCTCACGAGACGTGACTCTGTTCGAACGTGAAAGTGACTCTGTACCAAGTAGTGTCACTTGAGAGCAAGAGATGAAGCAACAGCTGAGCGTATTTTATAGTAGACAAGAACGATAAATGTTATACAAATGCGCTTGTCTTTGATAAGGAAGTGAAAGTAAGAGGAAGTGCCATGCTATATGCACCATATCATAGCTATGTATAAGCATATCACAGATATGTGTAAGCGTCATAATAAACAGAAAAATAGATACTTAGATATTTCTATGAACAACAGCTAGTATGAGGTCGTGCCATGCTGCATAGCAGCGGGATCGAGTCAGCTCGATCGAGGAGGTACCTCTCGCTCACGGTACGGTTTCGAATTTATTGATGTTTGTGAGAAGCTGGTGAACCATTGGAGGGGAGAATGAGAGCAGGGCAACGTCTCATTCATCTTCATGGTTGACGGTAGTCATAAAAAGGCACAAATTACTAGTTTGAATCAGAACAACAACACATCTTCACGCCCGCTCCCTAAGCAGAGAGAACGGTGCGCCATACATCACGACCCTCACTGCTTCGGACAGTACCTGATCAATCAGATCACGGTTTGTCAGTTCAAATCACAAACGACGTGAATTAGTGTTTTTCCATCAAACTTATACAAGCAACGTTTAGGTCCCGTAGTGTTTTCACTCGTTAGAATACTTCGAAAGGGGGGGAGGGTCATAATCCTCTCCATAAGCGAAACGTTCTTCTTCGTTCTAGTACTTTCAGTAGTCCAGTCTTGTTGATTCTGTAAATCTTTTACTCCATTTGTAAGGACATACTAAATTTCACGGAGTGAAAAAGCTTTGGCAGTTTCAATTCCATTCAATAATGTTTTTTTTTTTACAAAAAGCAAAGTCTGTGCATAGGTTACGAGGGCTAGCTTTCGAATAAATATATAGTAGTAAGAGGTGTCGTGCTCCATTGCAGCTCTATTAGGCCGATACGACTGTGGATATAACTTTGGCTCACATAATACCGCAGGGACAGTTATCCTGTCACATTTCGTGCGGTGGCGGTGTGACTTGCCAGTGGTCCATCGAAGAAAAGGAAGTAAGTATGGATGACTACAAATAGACATCCACATACTCATTATTTAGAATGTGTTTTCACTACAAAATCAAAGATAAAAATACAAAGATAAAATTTCCTTGGAACCATAAACAGAAATTATTTATCAAGAATTTCCTGTTAAGTTTCTTTGATCGAAAACGCTTTGTGGCATTCTATCGAGTTTCTGGATCACGCGACGCAAAAGTGTACTGTATTTTGTTCGACAAATACACCGAGGTTACACAGTGTAGAAAAGGCGGTTGATACAAAGGGAAATAAAAAAGTCGTAACATTTCTCTATTGAAGGTCCTAAAAATCAAAGAAATTTAAAGTGGATGTATAATTCATGTGACCGTATAACAGTGAGAAGCAGTGCCAGGAGTTGCAACTGACTTAGGTTGGCACGACCGTAGAGGTGCCTGTCACTCATATAATGCCGGAACAAAATTACAGCTATGCGTTTCGTGCAGTTTCTGAGTCACGGGTGGCCCATTTCAGGAAGGATAATCTGTATAGCAAGTAGATGGCTATATAGCGGGCATAGTCATAAAAGGACTCTGCCTGCTTCTTTGCCCCGTATACTACACAGCTGAAGAATATAATATTGGTCACGTATTGTAAATTATACCAGTCGGTCCCCATCACATCTGCCTTAATTTTTTTTTTTTTGTTGATGTATGGAAACGCATTTATGGGAATTCGCCGGCCCTGTGTGGGGGCCAGTAGTGTGCGGGGCTCGGGGTAGATTCTAGTGTCGAATACCCACGAAAATCACCACGAGTGCCATCAGTGCCGCCTCTGGAGGGGTGCTCCGGAACTATAGTTCGTCAAGGCACTTCAACGGCTAGTCAGTCCCCTAAGGGATTCACGCGTCCTCCACAGGATAGACGCCTGAGCTACAGGACAACCCCGTCAACTTCGGGAAAGAGCAATAGTGTGAGGTTCCCACCCTCGGCTCTTGCCCTGTGCGCGGAACGCCTCGTCCTCATGCTCTCTTCTTATAAGAGAGGTACTGAGAGTTTCGACTAGATTATCTCAGGCAACTGAGCTCAACCAGAACGACCTTAGCTTGACCATGGTAGGGCTTTCACATTTGCCTACCCCAAAGGCATCTGACATTAAATGACCGTATGATAATGATATGTTACACAATTTTAATTTGGACTCTTTATAATTTTAATTGAAAGTATTAGATCCTAATTGGTACTTTAAACCCTTTTTTACCTGACTACAATATATTTTCTTTCCGTCTAGTTATTTTAAGAGATTGCATAAGCTCTAAGCTCATGAATTATGAATGAAGATAAAGTGAATTTATACGTTAGTGTTGCTAACGTATTTGTTCAGTTGTAATTGTCTTACTTTTTATAATTACGCTTTATACAAAACTAACTCAGTGAACCTATAGATTTCACATGAGGAAGAAAATAAATCTATGCGTTAAACCATACGTACACTTGTAGGAGGAGGTAGTGACACGCTGTATAGGAGGAGGTAGTGCCATGCATAATGCATTTGCAGTGCAGTCAGTGCCTGGCACGACCGGGGAGACCTTTTGCTAATAGAATATCCCCGAAAAGTGACATCAGCCGTGTCGCGTTTCGTGCGGTTTGTGAGTTGCCGGTGGCCCATTGGAGGGAGGGGTGGGGGCGGGAAGGCAACGCAAGGGCATAGTAATTATGTGCAAGTTCATGGGCGGTAGTCGTAAAAAGACTCCAATTACTCGTTTGCCCCCCTCTTCTATAAAAGAATACAAAGTATATAATATGCATTACTCTTCAATATATTCAATGAGCAGATAAACAAATGGCCCAGCTTGAGAATTGAGATGGAAAAGAAAACATATAGACATGAATATTTATTATCCGACTATCCCAAAACTAAGAAAATTATTGTGCGATTACTTTTTAATTTTCATTAAAAATGTGAAAGAAATTAAAATCATAAGAGTCTGTTGTAATTTAAAAACTTGTCTATTACTAATGTGCTTGTATTAGGTATCTACTCATTTTTCATTGTACATGAAAACTTGTAGTTGGCCTTTTGTCAACTACTTATTTTTGTGGTTATAAATAAGACATTTACCTGTAAGTTTTCTAAAACATATTAAGATAAATTTAATAAGTTTATTAAAAGAAAAAGGAATTATATTAAGATTATTTTCTGTTGACATGGTATTTGAGGGTCTATACTATCTTATAACTAACAATAAAGGCTCCAGCCAAATCGTAAGATGTATCGGTTAACAATTTTACAAATTCCATGAGGATGACGTTGCGGGCCACTGCCCGGAATTTATTTGAGACTAGCCACTGCTAGTCTCAAATAAATTCCAAGCAAAGTTGGCAATTATTATTCTGTATCACAATTCACAACCCTGCCCCCACGTAAATTTAAATTGTCACTGAATAATGTATTCACAGTTTTGCTTCTTAAAGACGTGACAATCCGTTCACCCTTGTACGGCATCTTCATATGTTCATGTTTATAAAACTATGCATCTTGTTAGAATAAAACTTCTTTTACGGATTTTATCGCGAATTATTTAATTATTTAACTAACCTCACGTTTCAGAAGCTTCACAGCAACCATGGTCACGGGCGGTGATAAAACCTCGATAAAATCCGAAAAAATACTTTTACTGTAATGAGCAGCATTCGCTTAAGACGTCAATTATGCATCTTGCCTTAAATAAAGAAACGTAAAAGTAATTGCAATGTAATCCCCCTAAGGTTCGTCCAAACATGATAGCTCAACGAGCTCTTCCAGCCCCCAAGACAATGCAAGGCCAACTTTAGCTACCGCGCGTGAGCTTTATACCTTTTACAATTATCATAGTACACCATATCAGTTTATAAAATTATATTTTACGCTTATGATTTTGTTGCATTAAGCTAGCACAATAACGCGTGACAGTTTATTTAAGAACTAGATGACATATTATTTATTATTTAGTTCAGTTGAAAAATATCTATGTATTTGGCAATTTTATAATAGCAAGGCTATTATGGATACGGACTTGTAACAACAGTCCTTTTTTATCGCATGGAAGCCCCCTCGATTACCATCTCAGCAGGGCCATGACTGAGATGGTTATGTCGGACTTGAACCGACTAAAACCACACGGTGTTCCGTCCCGGTAGCCTGTAGCGAAGCGCCCAGGTATGCCTAGTAAAGTATGATCCCTGGACACATCTGCAGAGTTTGACAACCTGTTGCCCATCAGATGGTCTCGTCAAGAGTTGCGGAGATCGTGGCCCCCAGGCCAGCGCCCATGGCGGTCGGAGGTCATTGGTCACACTCTGGCGTATAGTACATCTTCTGTGGCATGGGAAAGTACTTGTACTTTCCCGAAACCTCTCCGCTGTCTCTTCTGCGGACATCACTGTCTTGCAAAAGAAGACGTTAGCAATCCAAAAAGTCTCGCTTTGAATTGTAGCCTGAACGATGGCCTCGAGCGAGAGGTTTCCTACTTTTATGATTGGCATGAGGTCTTGGCGCTGCTGCGCCTACGCAGCACACTTTGCAATAGTGTGCAACGCGATATCCTCATGACAGGTTCCACAGTGATGGTATTTGGATGTTGGTTCCTGGCCTATGCGATACAGATAGGTGGCCATGTTGCCTTTCGAGCCAACTCTTCACGATGGGTCCTGTGGCTGAAATTGTGGCGTGCCCAGCACTTGGTGACTCAAGCTGCTCCCTCCACTCTAACGTAAATTGCTGGTGAAGCAGGGACCTCTGATCTTTCAGTTTCCGGTTTCCCTGTCTGGGATCCCGTAGCAACGCCTCTTTCCGCACCTGATGTAATGCCGCAAAAGCTTTCGCTTCCTAGTCCCACGGCAAAGTACTAGAAGACTCGCCACCTCAAAGGAAATCGTGCAGTATCCCTTGATAATTTTCACCTCTGATCTACAGGTTACACGCTGCCCACACCGATGCCATATATAGGGCCATAGACCGCACGATACCAAAATAGAGTCTCCTAAAGGTGGCATCAGACACAAATTTGTTGGGCAGCAGCCGTGACAAAGCAGCCGCTAGCTATATCTAAGCCTTTAATTTTGGTGCCAAGCGTCTGAAGTGGCTTATAAAGTTCCACCAGCTATCGAGCACGAGCCCCAGATATTTCATTGAGGGCTCGATAGCAATACGAACGCCTCCCATAACGAGGCTAGATCCTGCAGAATTCTTGTTTCGAAAAACGAATTGCCTCAGACTTGTGGAGGGCCACTTCGAGACCTAGCCGCCGGATTCATCTGATTACACTGTTCAAATCACAAAAGATGTGAATTAGTAATATACACAAAAAAAGTTAGGTTTCGTAGTGTTTTCACTGCTAAGAATTCTCTAAAGAAGGGGGGGCGTCATGATCCTCTCCATGAGCGAAATGTTCACGCCAGCGTCAGTCAGAGGTCACTACCACCACGCGTACTTACCATGCAACACTTACCACACGTTAGGTAAAACCGACGTCAGAGTCGGCGTTACCTCACGCGCGATAGCGATCCCGTCTGCGGGAGAGAGGGAGATGGTGTCTCTTTCGAGGTTTTTTACTTCGTGCCGGCATTATTGGGCTTCTCTTCGCTTACACAGCACAATTTCAGGACCTAATAAAAATATGCTCTAACATAGCGGCCTAAATCTATAAATAAAACGAACGAAAATAATATTATAGTGGAAACAATAGTTCCAGTTGTACAGAACTTGTCCAGTCAGTAAATTTTTTACTCCATTTGTAAGGACAAATTAAATTTCACCGAGTGAAAAAGCGTTGGCGTTTTTAGTTCCAGTCAGGGAACTTTAGTAATAACTTTTACTTTAAGTTCAGTATTTTCAAACTACCACGGTGGATTCAACATTATCTAGAATCAATCAAAGCACAGCACGAATAATGAAGTATTCAGTACAGTATAAGACGGTTTTTAATGTTGTTAAGTGTTACGGTGACATTTCTATTTATTCTGCTTCTAAGTACCACAGTTAAAAACTATAAAATAAAAAATTGTAATGAAATCTTCATTTTAAACTAGTCAGATGATTAAATCGTAGCACTTAGAGGCTTTGTGTAGCTCAGTGTCTACGCGCTTCGCTACGTGTTAAGAACGTAGCTACGAGCTATAATGATTATAATAATAATATTGTAACTTCAAAGGAAATAATCCGGGTCTAGTGTAATTTACATTTAAAGACCGGTTTCGGTCCTCCTCTTACTTCTTAAAATACTTATAAGTTATGTTATAAGTCCTGTAATAAGTACCTCTAGGGGTGTAACACACATTTCTTGGCACGGAGCCCATATAAAATAACATAATAGCACAAATATGTTCCATTTACTCTTCTATTTTCTATTATTTCAGTAAAAAAAAATATCGGTGTAACTCTACTTGGATACACTAATACCAGAACTAGTTCACTCAGTAAATTTTTTACTCCATTTGTAAGGACAAATTAAATTTCACCGAGTGAAAAACCGTTGGCGTTTCTAACTCCTATAATGGCTTTAGTAATTAAATTCTTTGTTTTTGAAAAAGAAATACTATGCTTCGAGGCTTCTGTTTTGAAATGAACTAATTGTAAGCTAAGGTGAGTTTTATAACAAATAATCATTAAAATGGTTACGCTTTTTTCACTTAATTATTATGTTTTTAACTAACTCTTACTATTTTTACTTCTATATTGTTTACTAATATAACAAATGATTAATAGCAAAAATA
Source organism: Eumaeus atala (assembly GCA_017140195.1). Classification (NCBI taxonomy): domain Eukaryota; kingdom Metazoa; phylum Arthropoda; class Insecta; order Lepidoptera; family Lycaenidae; genus Eumaeus; species Eumaeus atala. Next base: position 780,309 of record JAFELO010000041.1, on the reverse strand, counting down.
ATCTTACAGTGGAAATAGTACTTTCAGTAGTCCAGTCTTGTTCATTCTGTAAATCTTTTACTCCATTTGTAAGGACATATTAAATTTCTCGAAGTGAAAAAGCGTCGGCAATTTCAATTCCATTCAATAAATATTTCTTTTTTTTTTTTCAAAAAGGAAATACTGTGCATATGTTACGAGGGCTTGCTTTCGAATAAATAAATAGTAGTAAAAGGTACCATGCTGCATTGCAGCCCCACTAGGCCGTTTCAACTGTGGATATACCTCTGGCTCACATAATAACACAGGGACGGTTATTCTGTCACATTTTGTGCGGTGGCGCTGTGATTTAGAAGTGGCCCATTGGAGAAAAAGAGGGAAGCATTAATGATTAATAATAGACATCTGCGTACTTCCTACTTACACTACAGAATGAAAGATAAAAATACAAAGATAAAATTTCGTTGGACCGTAAACAGAAATTATTTATCAAGGATTTCCTGTTAAGTTTTCTTAATCTAAAACGCTTTGTGGCATTCTATCGAGTTTCTGGATGACGCGACGCAAAAATGTAGTATTTCCTTCGACTATATTGAGGTTAAATGGTGCAAAAAGGCGGTTGAGGCGTAGGGAATTAAAAAAGTCGTAACATTTCTCTACTTAAGGTCCCAAAAATCAAAGAGATTGAAAGTGGGTGCATATTTAACTCATGAGACCTTATAACAGTGAAAAGCATTGCCATGCGTTGCAACTGACTTACCATTATATAAGTGACTGGCATCATAGCGGTGCCAGTTACTTATATAATACCGCTGCAAAATGACAGCTTTGCGTTTCGCGCAGTTTATGAGTCACGGGTGGCCTATTTAAGGAAGGTTAATCTGTATAGCCAGTAAATGACTAGATAGCCAGCATGTTATAAAAGGACCCTGTTTCTTGTTTGCCCCGTATACTACGAAGCCAAATAATATAATATCCATTACGTGATACGTGTGATATAAGTTATGCTAATCGGTTCTCCTCATATTTGGATATTTTTTTTTCGTTGACGTGGGCAAACGCATTTACGGGCCTTCACCGGCCCTCGGTGGGGGCCTGTGGTGTGCGGGGCTCGCGGCACATTGTAGTGTCGAATACCCAGAAAAATCATCGCTAGTGCCATCAGTGCCGCCTTTGGAGCGGTGCATCGGTACTTTGACTCGTCAACGCACCTCGACGCCTAGTCAGTCCCGTAAGGGTACGACGCGTCCTTCACCAAATTTGGAGCAGTACAATGGGAAGAGATTCCCATCGTGGCCCTTAGCCCCATGCGCGAAACGCTCTGTTTCTTTGCGCGTATGCTGTGTTGTCTCTTCTATGTGTAAGAGGGGTACGCAGAACTACTCCTGATATTTAGTCCCCTATCCTTATTAGAGAGATACAAAGAGCTGCCCTCTCGGTTCAATTGTCTTCATTTGGATTATCCCAGGCAACTAAGCAATGTAATTGACTTGATATAACAGTACAGTAAAACTACTTTTACGGATTTTATCGCGGTTTATTAAATTATTTATGTAGCCCGACGTTTCAGAAGCTTCACAGCAACTTCGGTGTTTCGTAACGGCCATGCCGTTACGAAACACCGAAGTGTTACAAAATCTGCTGTCAGTGAGCATGCTGAAGTTGGCCCCTGCCATTACATTAGATTTGATAAATCGCAAATCCTCACTAGATAACACCGATTCCTTCCAAGGATGATCCGTGAGGCTATTGAAATTAAAAAAACATCCAATTTTCTGGGATTCCCAAAAATTGGGATCCAGTGGTGAACATAATCAAATCAAAAAGTAAACATAACCTCACCTCAAGAAAACAGGATATAATAAGTACTGTTTGCGTTAATCGGAACAACTAAAATTATAATTCTTCGGGTACTTTTTAAAACTTGGTACATCAGGACATCTGTCATCTCAGTCCACCCGTGACCATGGTTGCTGTAAAGCTTCTGAATCGTCGGGCTACATAAATAATTTAATAAATCGCGATAAAATCCGTAAAAGTAGTTTTTTTATTGTAATGTCTAACATTCGCGTAAACTTAACACATCAATTTGTTATAACAGTCCTTGTTAAAAATAACTTGTTAAATTTTGAGTTTACTTACGAAGAGGTAGTGGCACTGCTGCACTGTGGATGAATAGGGCCAGCATGACCGAGAAGATTTCTTTCACACGACACCAATGAAAGCTCTCAGCTATGCTATCGTGTGTAAGTTTCTAATAAGCGTAGGTACACACAAACCGGCACCAGCTTTATGTTTGCATACATAAGAATAATAATTTAAAAAATCAAATAAATATTCATAATAACAAAAAACAATAGGATATATATATTTATTTATTTATAATATATGTCACCGAAACATATTTTTACATATATTTGTTTATACAAATAAATGTAAAAATATTGGTGATTCTGTTTCATTCCACAAGAAAATCTTAAGAAACGCGATAAAATCGAAATACACGAAAGCAATACAGATTCTCTTACGTGGTGATATACCCACAGGAAACCAGCCGGTTCCAATATGGGAGGCTGGTTGTGTCGAACTCCTACCGCTGACCCCACGACAGCCGTCTTCAGCAACTTTACTCACGCTAACATGCAATTATATTGAAATGGGAAGGTAATTCTGCAACACTGTTAATGTTTTCATGTGTGGCGTTAAACCTCGCATCGAGTACGTGATACCAGAATATTTCGTTTTAACGACGTCAATTCTTCAGCACTCTAAAGTAAAGCTCGCACGAACAAGGTCTGATTACCGTCTGAATGCATATATCTGTTTTATTGCCACGAGCTCGTGTACATCACATCATGGAAGACAGAGAGTAGTTTTATACTTCATAAAACAAGTAATTCCTTTGCTAAGTGCATAACATATTTCAGAAAATGCTTAAAATATTCTACAAAATACGCATGTAATTTTGGTAATAGGTGCCATGAATTACAACAAAGGTGAACTTGTGACCGTTACGCTTACCCGTGTAACTATAATAGCGCTGAGGACAGAAGCAGGAACTTTACTACTAGCTGAAAATGAATGAAAAATGTTTTGTACACTTTGTATTTATCGAAACGGATACAAAGAATAATATTTTCACTCTCTTTTGTAAAATCATAGTTTATAAATATTAATCACTGTTGCAGCCAATAACTTTGCCACTGTTTCCCTTTAGGTAAAGAAACTGAAACAGCGAATTAAACAATCCAATGGAAACATATATGTAGCAGATACATATAAAAGTGTACAAGTGTTTTTTTTAACATATAATATTAGTTAATTGTCAGTGTGACATGAATAATTCTGTAACAGATGTAATGTGTAACACTTGTGCCAATGTCACACTTATCAAGGTGTTTTTGAGTTTCTGGAGTCAGATAGCTAAAGCATAAAGTAACACAGCGTTTCAGGGCATCTTAAATATTTGTATAATTAATGTTTTAGTGGTTCCGTGATGCTGAAGATTTTTCTGGCGCGGAGATATTTATTTCGCCTTCACCGGCCCTGAGTCTTTTCTAAATAAAAATATCAACGTCACCTTTAGTAATTACAAAAGTATTGCATTTTTAAGCATTACTTAGCTGGTAGCAAGTTAGTTAGCCATACACATTACGGTCACGCAGATGCGTTGCCCCTCCTCCCGTCCTTTTAATAAAGCATTGTCCTTTTACTTACCTTCTTGAATTAGTGTAAAATTTATATTTTATTTGTAGGACGTGACAGGAAACGTGCATTCTCCAATTTATGCTAAACCAATTCCAAAGCTCTTAGTAATTGGCATTGTGATCCCATCGACAGCAACGGTCACTGCGAACTACTGAAAGGTCAGTAAGGTTTATTCTACTTATATTATAAATGTGAAAGTTTAGATGTGGGTTTTTTTATGTCAATGGCGGCGGAGGCGGAGATCAAGAGCAGACAGATTTATTGAAATAAATATTCTACCTACCCACATATTGTACATAAAACCTACCTTCCTATTACTGACTATAGGTAATAAATTACTACTATAAAACTTACATCAAAAATAATACATAAAACAGAGTATATAATACCTACATATCAAAGATCAAGGTTATACATACATCACTAGTAACAAACTGAAAATAGTTATTCTTATAATGATAGTACATAAGTATATATTATATTACATGTTGATAGTTTTACATTCTTATTTTTAGCGTATTTAGTTTTGCTAATGACTTTGAAACAAGATACATTCACAATATGGTAGTAGCAACAACAACTTACCTTATACGACATACATGAAAGATATGCATTCTTTAATATTTAAGACACATTTAATACACTAAGTACCTATGTAATATTAGGATATTCTCATCTTGGCAATATGTATACATTAGACAGATTAAGATGTTTACAAGGGGTCCATGTGACTTATTATATTATGCTATTTATTTCTATTAGTCTTGGGCGCGCTGCGGCGCCGTTCGCTGGTGAGCTGTCGCTCGCGGACGCCCTCGTGCGTGTCGGGTCGCAGCAGGTCGAGGTGGGTGCGGAGCCGTCTGCCGAACAGCGTCACCGCCGGTTACCGACCGGTCGTGCAGTGCTCGTATTTCGGTACGAAAATAAAAAAGTACTTAAAGTGATATCTTCATCTACGCTTTCTATGTTAGTCTTTTTAAGGCGCTTTGGCCGATCGTGCTGCATTTTCGGCCGCACTGTTACTGGCGGAATGGTATGGAGCCATGAGATGTATGCTCGATGCCATTTTTTTAAATAAGTTGCTTACTCTATCGACGTGAACGGTGGGCCGTTATTGCTATTGATTCTTTTCGGCAATCCAAGACGTGCGAACATCATGCTAAGCTTAGAAATTGAGATCGCCGCAAATGTGCTCCATCCATTTAGAGTGAGCATTGATAAGTACAACATAATATTTATTGTAGAAAGGTCCCAAATAATGAAAATGCAGGCGCGACCACGGCACGGACGGCCATGGCCACGAGTGTAGCGGCGCCGGCGTCGGCGCGGGCTGGACCGTAGCGCACCACACGTAGTTACGAGCTATCTGCTTCATTTTGACGTTATCGGAATGTCGCGGGCTGCACCGTGACCCACGCGCCTCATGAGCGCGCTGTGCGCTCGATGTCCGCGTCCAGCGTCACCCACCACCAGTTACGAGCTGTCTGCTTCATTTTAACGATTCCGGGATGTCCCTCGTGAATCTCTTTTAAAATTAAACTTTGTAACGTGTGCGGTAATAAACAACCTTGATGTGTACTAATATATTCCTTACGATTAAAATACGTCCGATATTCTTTATCGACAGTGGGGGGTCAGCCGTACAAGACGTATCCATAAACCTTGTTTAACATATGATCTTGCGCGGTTTCGTTTTCAATGTCTTAAGAATTAATCGGGAAATCCTATTGCACAAAATAAGTGGCCTCCTCGCCTTCTCTTTTGTCGCGGTTACTCGACGATCGCGACAGAGGCAGACGAGACAGCGCTTCGGCCCGGCAGTTCTCCGCGGATCTCACAAACTCCACCGTGAAGTCGTAAACCGCTAGAGTCACAACGTAGCGTTAGAGTCTGCTTGCTGCCGTAGTCGGAATGTCTTTGTTCTTGCCAAAGATGCTCCGCGTCGCTAAACGTGCGCGAGGCGCGGCTGACGATTCGCTGCGGCTCGCGCACGCTGAATTATCTGGTATGCATTTTATACCGAATGGCACCCGACGAGAAGCAACCGTACCTATGTGTGTACTGATTGCCGCCATAGCCTGTGAATCTTCATGGAGGAGACACTGCTGGAAGGCATTAGATAGGTCTAACTTGTTGACCTCCCCCTAAACAAGAAAGTATTTCTTCTATCCTGGGCAGTGGATAGTGAAAATCTTTGAGAATGGCATGTATGGTGCTCTTGTAATCACCACAAATGCGAATATCTCCATTAGCTTTAACGACGGGTACGATGGGAGTCCCGTAGTCCAACCGGTCCTCCTTTTAGATGACACCCTCGCGGTGCAGCCGCTCCAGCTCGGCCGCCAAGCGCGAGCGCAGCGCCAGCGGCAGCGGCCATACCTTCACAAAAACCGGTTTCGAGTCTCTCAAATGCAAACAAATACACGGCTCAGAAGTACATAGACTCTCCGCAAACACATGGGATATTCTTTTTTAAGCGTGAAAGCCATCGTATCATCATCGGTTATATTATGACATTTCACTATTTTTATTTTAATGCTTTATCCAAGTTGACCCATTTTCTACAAAATACAATTTCAGTTTAGCCGGATGTGTACCACGTCGATATAACCGAGGGTGTCGATGGTGTCTCCCGTATATGATTTTAAAATTAAATTCTCTCTATGCAATACAGTGTTTTTTAAATATTTATCAAAAATGTTTTTGTTATTCCGGATATTCTACTTCCTGTGTCAATTTCGAAACTTAGCATAAAACGGCAAGTCGCCTCCGCCGCCTGTGACAAAATTATAAAAAATTCAATTGTGATCTAAGTCGCTACTATTATTTATAAAATACTAACCCTTCGACTTTGCGTTACCAGAAGGCTCGCCGTTAACACTTTTATTCAAACACATCACTTTTAGAGCCCCTTTTGTACCGCACAAATCTCACGTGAAGTTTTTGTAACGACACTTATTCGGGGCGTGAGTAGCACGACACGCGGGAAGTACCACCCCGGCCCGCGAGACGCGCGCGCGCCGCTAGCCCTCCGCTGCCGCCGACCACCACGCGGTGCACCGCGGCTGCGCCTTCGCCGACCAAAGCGCCCATCGTGCTCGCGTACCGCTCCGCCGCCTCGAGTGCGCTCGCCAACTCTACCGCCCTCTTGTAGTCGATGTTCTTTTCAGCGAATATTCTCGAACGCATTTCTTCGCTAAATAATCCGGAGACGAATTGATCCCGCAGGTTCTCCTCGAAAGAGGCCCCGAAGTTACAAGTTTGAGCCAAATGTTTTAATCCTTGAAGATACAAATGGATGCTTTCACCTTGTAGCTGGGTTCTTTGTCTAAATATGTGTCTCGACTTGCGTTAGCAACGTAGCAACTTTTAGTCATCGAAATCGTTCAACGGAATAAACTGTTTTAGACGACGTACGTAACTGTCCCAATTCTGTGACTCGATCGATTTTACCGATCGGCATAATTAATTAAATTTACTAATAGCTGTATATACTATAATTCAGAAAAGTAAACCGACTGCGCCAGTATTACGTGAATGAAGGATGGAGATCCGTTGTAGACTGATTCATTCAAATAACTATTCTACCTACCCACATATTGCAAATAACAGGTTAGTTTATATTAAACCATATCAAAATCTAATATGTATTAATAAAATAATAAATCTAAAATGTATAATATGTAAAAGTGCATATAACGCGGGCAGGTATGAGTTCGTGATTTTGCGAAGAGGAAACTTCAGTTTTGCAAAAAAATATATCTTTCAACATTACATTCCTTAAGTGTTTTACAGTTAGTCCACTCTATAGTCTAACCTCTTCATCAAAAATGTGTTTTTATTAAATCCTCACTCCATTTTTTTCTAATAGAAATGTGGGGGGGGGGATCAAACAAGAAATCGGAGCCTTTTTACGATTATCGTCGTCCATGAACATCCACATAAGTACTATGCACATGTGTTTCCCTCAACCCCCCAATAGGCCACCGACTACTCACAAACCGCACGAAACGCGACACCGAAGATTTCACATTAGATTTGGCCATTCTTTACTTTTGAAAAGTAAAAGAACTCGCAGGAGGTAGGTAGGGCGGATATGGAGGATACGACAAAAACTCATATCCTAATTCGACAAGTTTTGATGTCGCGACTGCAAAAGAATGAGCCGGAGCATTCTCCTCGTCAACTATAACTTTATTCTTCGTTGGTTGTCACTTCAGGAACACTCTCCTTTTATAGCATAAGCGTGCAAACGAGAAGTCAGGGACTTACGATGATTAACGACGCCCAATGACATTCACATGATTGTTACGCAGACGCATTGACGGCCCCAATGGGCCACCGGCAACTCACTAACCGCACGAAATGCGACGGCGATGCTGTCACTATATGCCGGTATCAAGTGAGTGAGAGGTACTTCCCCGGTAGTGCCAGCCCAATTCCGTTGGACAGGAGCCGTGCCGTGCATAGTGCATGATACTACATACATAGGAGGAGTCCTATGCAGCGTGGCACTACCTCCTCCTAGGCAGCACGGCACTATCTCCGTCTATGCAGCATGTCACTACCTCCTCCTATGCAACACGGCACTAACTCCCCCCATCCAGCAAGGCACTACCTCCTACCATGCGGCACGGCACTACCTCCTTCTATGCAGCATGGCACTACATCCTCCTATGCAGTATGGCACTACCTCTTCCTATGCAGCATGGCACTACGTTATTATATGAAACACGTCGCTACCTCCTCATATGCAGCACGGCACTACCTCCTCCCATGCAACAAGGCACTACCTCCTTCCGCGCGGCACGGGACTACCTCCTACTATGCAGCATGGCAATACATCTTCCTATTCAGCATGGCACTACCTCCTTCTATGCAGCAGGGCACTACATCCTCCTATGCAGTATGGCACTACCTCCTCCTATGCATAGTGGCCCTACCTTCTTCTGTACAGCATGGAACTACCCCTTCCTAAAACTTTCTTACAATACAGCATAGTAAACTCTAATCATCTTGTCTTTTCCTAAATGTTATCTATTAAGACATCTCGGTTGACCTAAAAAACTGTTCCCGCGGCTTGACTAGCCGAGATACCAGTACTTTCATTCTTTGACGCACATTTGTTGGTAGAAGTCCACTGATTTGGCTGTCGTGCAGTCAGCAGCGTGTATTGGTGGAGCCAGGATTCATCAACAGTTACGTATCGAAGAAACAAAGTATTAACATGCGTCCGAAGCAATCACGCGTGTTCCTTTTGGTCAACCGTCAGTAAACGTGGCGGCGTGGCTGAAAGAATTTTTATATCCAACATATCAACAAGCAACCAAATTTTAGAAAAATTGGTAGAATGTATTCTCGTATCTTCACTTGATGGCCAGCAAATCAATATAACCTCAATTATATTATGTTCCATCACATATGGTCCTCCTTGCCCAATGTCGGTCACGTCTGCCATCTCTATAGATACCTGCCAATTGTGCTGGATATATTACACAACATAGTCCACAAGGCTGTATGCAGCCATAAGTACACTCCCTATTCTCTCATTCTCCTAATCCGATGGGGCGGTAATTCGAGAGAAATCGGGCGCAGGACCGACGGCCTAACGTGGTCTCCGATGCACGGGGATGTAACACCGCCAACTTCCAGACTTCGGACCGTTGTTGGAAATTGAACAATCCCGGGATTCGAACCCAGAATCTCATGTCTGGTAGTTGTACGTGCTTACAAACATAACCACAGCACTCACATAAGTTGACGGTGAATCCTTGAAATAATTTTCGCATTAGTTCTACTTGAAAGTCTTACTGTGTAAAAAATTTGTTTGATTCATACTTGAAAGTAAATTTTTTCCATTTTCGAAGAAAACCTAAACGAAGGCTCTTTTATAACTCTTTTCTATTTAGAAACAGATTTGTGTAAATTGCTTATGTAAATGTAATGGGTTTTAGGTTTATAGGAATTTTTCTTTTAAAGAACAAAAGAAAAGAATATAGGAAGTGTATTTTCTGTACAGCCATAAAATCGCGAACTTCATCGCCCTATTAAACATTAACCAGGTTGAAAGCTCTATGTTGTAATAGGTAATGGATTCGGGACTATTAATAATAACTTTTATCTTAAGTTGAATATTTTCAAACTTCCACAGTGGATTGAACATTATCTAGAATCAATCAAAACACAGCACGAATAATGAAGTATTCAGTACAGTATAAGACGGTTTTTAATGTTGTTAAGTGTTACGGAGACATTTCTATTTATTCTGCTTCTAAGTACCGCGGTTAAAAACTATAAAATAAAAAATTGTAATGAAATCTTCATTTTAAACTAGTCAGATGATTAAATCGTAGCACTTAGAGGCTTTGTGTAGCTCAGTGTCTACGCGCTTCGCTACGTGTTAAGAACGTAGCTACGAGCTATAATGATTATAATAATAATATTGTAACTTCAAAGGAAATAATCCTGGTCTAGTGTAATTTACATTTAAAGACCATTACATTAAAATACTTATAAGTTATGTTATAAGTCCTATGTTAAGTACCTCTAGGGGTGTAACACACATTTCGCCCTTATAAAATAACATAGCAGCAGTAATAAAAAAATATCGGTGAAACTCTACTTGTATACACTAATACCAGAACTAGTTCAGTCAGTAATTTTTTTTACTCCATTTGTAAGGACAAATTAAATTTCACCGAGTGAAAAAGCGTTGGCATTTCCAACTCCTAATAGCTTTAGAGATTAAATTCTTTGTTTTTGGGAAGGAAATACTATGCTTCGAGGTTTCTGTTTTGGAATGAACTAATTGTAAGCTTAGGTGAGTTTTATAACAAATAATCATTAAACTCGCTCTTTTCACTTAATCACTATGTATTAAACTAACTTTTAGTATTTTTTACTTTTATATTGTTTCCACATATAACAAATTATTATTAACAAAGAGAATATTACATTGGAAATAATACTTTCAGTTGCCAAGTCTTGTTCATTCTGTACATCTTTTACTCCGTTTGTTATGTTGTTGTTGTTGTACATATTAACTTTTATAATATTTCAATTTTTTTACAAAAAGGAAATACTGTGCAAATGTTACGGGGGCTAGCTTTCGAATAAATAAATTGTAGTAAGAGGTGCCATGCTCTATTAGGCCGATACAACTTTGACTCACATAATACCGCAGGGACAGTTATTCTGTGTTTATCTCTGTGTGACTTGCCAGTGGCCCATCGGAGAAAAGGAAGGAAGTATGGATGATTACTAATTGACATCCGCATACTCATTATTTAGAATGTGTGTTCACTACAAAACCAAAGATAAAAATATAAAGAAAACATTTCCTTGGACTATAAACAGAAATTATTTATCAAGAATTTCCTGTTAAGTTTCTTTGATCGAAAACGCTTTGTGGCATTCTATCGAGTTTCTGGATCACGCGACGCAAAAATGTACTGTATTTTGTTTCACAAATACATTGATGTTGAATAGTGTAAAAAAGGCGGTTGCGACGTAGGGGAATTATTGAACATAGCGCTCGACAATCGAACCACAAGCTCATCCAACGACTCTATCCGCAAGTCACGCGCGTTCACGTCATTGCGGACGTAGCAACCGGCTCCCGTGATGTCCCGTTGTGATATATTTTGCTGGGCTTGCAGGCGTTTCCGCTGGGCCTGGGAGGTTAGCGCGTACCATGCGGGGGCGGCGTAAGTGAGGCGTGACCGGATATACGTCTTGTAAATCCCCAGTTTCGGCCGTGTAGGAAGTCCGGACGCTAGCTCCGGCCACAGCAAAGCGCGGGCTGTTCTCGCCTGGTTGACCGCTCGCTCCACCTGCGAGCAAATCCGCAGCGCGCTTTCGATACTACATCCCAGATACACGATCCTACTGGGGATTTCCAAGACTCATCCTGGCCTCTGAACTTTAACCGCCCCGGCATGGAGCGCCTCTTGCTGACATACAGCGCCGTCCTCTTATCCACGTTGACGGACATGCACCACCTGTCGAGCCACTCCGGCAACCGGTCCAGCATGCGCTGCATCCGCCCATTTGCGATCTCCAGCTTACGGGACGAGGTAACGTATGCGCTGTCGTCGGCGAACAGCGCGAACATGACATCCACCTCACCCTCTCCCGAAGGATCATTGAGTGTGAGGATTTCGATGGTGTAGGCCGCATACTGGCAAGGAGATAGGCAACTGCCCTGTGGTACTGCGGCACGTATGGCCTTCACCGAGAAGTACCTCCGCTCTACCGCCCGGTCCGCTACCCGGAAGGTCCTACCTTCCAAGAATGACGCCACTAGTCTCACAAGCGCCAGCGGAACGCCGGTGTCCACCAACTTGTACAAGAGTCCCGGGTGCCACACCCTGTCGAAGGCCTTCTCCATATCGAGAAAGACCGCAACAGAGTGTCTCCCCTTGTTCATCTCTACAGACAAGTGGTGGAACACCCGCGACAGTTGCAACGTGGTTGAGTGGCCGCTCCGGAAGCCGAACAGTTCATCCCTTATGGGAATGTACAGCTTCAGCCTCCGAAGCAGAAGCCTCTCGAACAACTTAGCGATGTGGGACAGCAGCGTTATCGGCCGGTAGCTCCCGGGAAGGCTTCGGGGCTTGCCCGACTTCGGCAGAACGATGATCCTCGCCTCTTTCCAGGTCTCCGGAAAGTAGGCCGTCCGGAGAATGCCATTTGCGATCTGTGTGAAAGCCACGGCTGCTCGCCTAGGCATCATCACCAGCGCTGTGGGGGGGATATCGTCGGGGCCTGGAGCTTTGCAGCTCGAGAGGCAAAGTGCGACTTTCCCCAGCTCAGAGGGGGAGATGAAATCCATCTCGCTGAGCTCTCGAATTCGGCACTCCACCTGCTCGTGGTGTGCCGAATTCGGTAGCGTGAGGCTCCACGTCGGCCTCCGCCAAGTCTCGCCCAGCAGAATGACATGTAAGTGGTACTGCTGAGCGAGCAGCCGAAGACAGTCGCCCTTGCCTTTTATATCTTCAGGGTTCTTCCAGTAAGAGACCCTGAGCTCGTCACGATCCATCACAGGCTCCCCGTTGGTTGGCCCCGTGCAAGCATGATTTGAGTCCAGATGCGCGGGTCCCTGAGCACTCTGGACAGCTCGTCCTTCACGACTGCCCTCAGCTCCTCGACGATCTCTCGGATTTGCTCCCTGACCTCGTCATCGTCGACCCTGGGCTCGTCGCGCTGGCGCCGCTCCCCTTCGGAGAGCCTCGGTCCCCACGCAGGTGGGGGACTGATGTCCGTGGTGTTGGAGTCGGTGTCTGCGGTATGTGGTGAGTTGGTGCGCGTGTTGGTAAGCGGGCTTGGCCGTCAACACCTACCTTTGAGTCGTTGGGCGGGGGCGGTAAGGGATGGGGCTGGGCCGTACTCGACTTGTCCCTCCCTCCGCAACGGAGCCGCGGGCGCAGGGGCGGCGTGGTGTCAGCCGTGAGGGACCAGTCGAAACTAGTCTTCCTGCTCAGTAGGCTTTCGGATAGCCATATCTCGGGCTCTCGCCTCCCTGAGGAAGGCCTTACACCTTCGGTCATTGGCGGTGTGCGGGCCCTTGCAATTGGCGCAGGTCGGGGTAGCTCTTTTCGGCAGCGGGCAATCACCGACTGTATGCACCCCACCGCAGTGGACGCACCGAATCTCCCGGTGGTAGTGCGCAGAAGAGTGTCCAAAGAGCTGACATCGGTGACACTGAGCTGGTCCCAGTCTGCCCTTCCACCCCTCTACGACTACTCCGGGCATGCAGAGGAACTCTTTCACCTCGTTGAGGCGTTCAAGCCGGGCCTCCCGCCTCTCGCCAGTATGTGCCGCACGAAGCGCACCGGAAAGCCCACCCCCCTGAGCTCCTCGGCGATGCACTCGGTGTCCGTCCCCACTGGCAGACCTCTAATACGCACCTTGGTGGGGAGGTCTGAGGGTGGGGAGTGGCAGTGCCATTGCACCGCTCGGTTCTCCTTTGTAAGAGCTGTCAGCAGTGACTGGACTACCCGGAACTCCTCAGGCGACTGCGCAAAGAACCTAATACCCTTTCCAAAGAGCTGGGCATTGGGTATGTGTCCCAGCACGTCGCGCAGTGTGTGGAATTGCCTCTGCCAGTCTGGCAGAAACTCCACGACTATCGGAGGGTACTCCGCTAGTCTGCGCGGCGGTAGGGAACTGGGGTGTTGGGCGTCTGGCTTATTGCCAGTGGTAGTAGGCAGGGATGGGGGGAGGGAGGAGCACACTCTGGGCGTACCTTTACCTTTTACCTTTACCAGAGCGGCGGCGAAACTGCGATAACGCGTCGCGTTCACCGATCCGCTGGAGAAGGCGGGCTCGATGTCCCCGGCAGACGCAGCAGTCGCAGCGGGCACGGTGCCAGGCGGCGTCGACGAGTCCTCCTCGGGCGTCGCTGGGCCAGCAATCTCCGACTCGCGTGTTGCTCGAGGTTACGTTGGCGGTGACGTGGGTAGTGATCTAGGTCTTGGTGGTGACGGTGAGGTGGCGGTTGAGCGCGATGACTATGCTACTGCAACCACCTACGAGGGGCCTTCATCGGGCGAGGACGCGGCGCGCTTCTGCGGGCGTAACTCCTCCAGCGCCGCCTGGAAGTCCTTTCGTTCCTCCTCCGTTGGGAACAGCGGTCACCTGACGACCGTCCGTTCCACCTTCTTTCTCAGAGGGTGGCGGTTCAGATGTTGGGCCGGACCTCCGTCGGACTCGCTGTCCACCCCCCGGAACTTTCTTCACAAAGGTCGGGGAGTATGTTGCGCGGTGCGGCTTCGGACCTGTTGGGTCTGGTGACCTCCTTGTTCACAATATATCAGACTATACATATATGTGTACGCAAAGCTGTTTGGCTTCGCCCAAGTTCCGAACACGGCACGGAATAATAACTATTCCGGACCGCGTTCCGAACAAGGACTAGAGGGCTGGGGCGCAAGCGGGACGGCACTATCACTCCTTCACCTTTCGGCAAGAGAGAGACATCATGCGTTTTATGAGTGCGAAGAAGCGGATTCATAATTCATGTGACCTTATAAACATCAAAAGACAGTGCCGTACATTGCAACTGAATTGGGTTGGCTTGACCATAGAGGTGTCACTTATATAATACAGCTGCAAAGTGACAGCTACGCGTTTCGTGCAGTTTGTGAATCTCGGGTGGCCCATTTGAGGAAGGATTATTTGTGTAGCAAGTAAATTACCATATAGCGGGCATAGACATAAAACGACACTGTCTGCTTGTTTGCCCCATATACTATAAAGTTGAAGAATATAATATTCGTTACGTAATATTATATATTGTAGTATTGTACATTATGCCAATCTGTTCCCGTCACATCTGATTTTTTTTTGTTGACGGAACTAGAACTCGTCAAGGCACCTCGACGGCTAGTCTGTCCCCTAAGGGTACGACGCGTCCTCCATTAATTTTGGAGCAGTTCAATGGGGAGAGATTCCCATCCTGGCCCCTAGCCCCATGCGCAAAACGCCCTGTTCCTTTGGGCGTATGCTCTCTTGTTCTCTCTTCTTTTAAGAGGGGTATGCAAAGTATAACCCTCTTTAAAAAAGAGAGAAAATTGTAGTAGTAATAGTTTAATATAGCCTTGGTGACCACCACGAGAGCCCACTAATCGTTTATCCCCTCTGCTTTAAAATCTTATCATAATAAAGATCAGGAATAATTAATTAAAATGGTCGTCACGTCCAACCGAAGTCAACATGAAGCTCTTATGTGGATAATAAAATTGAATATAATTCAGAGCTGCGAGATATAAATTGGGGGAGTGAGACAATAAAAACAGTGTGAGGATAACGAACGAGGGGATGAGATAAAAGAAATAAAATGAATATACTAGCACCAGTAACACCCTGATTTGATTTAGATGAGACATTGAGATGTGCGCGGCGTAAACACATTTTATAATGACCAGTCGGTGCCCGTGACTTCGTCCCCGTAGCGTAAACACATTTTATAAAGACTAGTTCTTGTCTGCGGCTTCGTTCGCGTACTTCTCATTATTGCATATACCCCGCGGTTTCATCCGCGTAATTCAGGCTCTATTAGTCGTAGGGATACAAAGCATATATAAGACTAGCCTTCATTAATAACATTAAACACAAAAATAATTGTTAAATTCGGGCTATAATTTATAATCGTTCCCGAGATTAGCTTGTTCAAGTTTATTATAGAACAAAGTAAATCTTCAGCTTTATATTATTAGTGTATAAGTTATCCAGCCTTATGAGCTATACAATAAAAACGTTTCATTAAAATCTGTCATTTAATTCAGGAGATTAGGGCGTACGAACAGACAAAATACAAACACATTTTTTTCTTTTTATTTCCTCTAATAATGTTTCCTTGTCACCCCTATTTTTGCTTTATGTACATTAAAGTACAGATACACTCTCTTTTTTTTTACTATATATTTGGATAGATACAGATGGATAGATATTCTTCTTGCTCTTCAAATGGCATATGTTATATTTGTGTACGTTTTTTTATTTTTATTTATAGCGTTAAATTCTTCCTAACGCGCATTTTAATTTTATTTAGTATATGGGTAATCGAGTAAATGTTAGAAATTTTACAGTAATCGTGATCGCTGTATCCCATTCATTGAATTATAAATAGAACTTTCTCGTAAAACATTATAAGTACCTGCAAAGAATTTGTCTGTACCTTATTTATAACATATTTGGCAAACGAGAAATCGGAGCCTTTCTACGACCACTAACGCCAATGAAAACATCCGCATAATTATGCCGCTGCACTGCCCTCCTTCCTCCTTCCACCAATGGACTACCGGCTAATTAGATACCACACCGGAGACATCAATTTACGCCGGCGTCATGTATACCTGCTTTGTTTATGTAAAAATATCCTGTGAACGGGTCGGTCAGCAAGGACCAATCTATTTGCCCACACAGCGGCCTTGCATCACACGATAGAAACAGATGACGTGTTATGCGCTCTCGCTCGCAAGCTCCACCCATTCGGAACATTACTATTGCTTATACTATAAGAGGACAAACGTGCAGTCACGACCGTTTGACGACTAACAATACCCATAGACATCCACATAAACGTTATGCCGACGCGTTGTCCTCTTTTTTCTCCTCCCTACAGTACTATGTCTATGACTCGTAATGTTCATGACATCATTCTATTTCGTGCATGCAGCTAGCATAATTGATTTACTTAAAAACTGAAGAAGAAGAAGAACGAATGAAACATTAAAACAGACTGTTATCCGCTCCACCTATCACAGTTCGATTCGGAACTGGTTTTACCATAAAATGTGAGGATTTAATCAAATTATTGATGGCCATAACTTTCATGACCTCTCCGCGTGGTGCGCAATAATACACCTCGTAAAATAATGTCAATATAATTGGAATAGTATATAAGAGCCCATCTGTTTTTCTAACGCAGATGTCGCAATCTTTTTTATTCGTTTGAGATAGGATATTTTGATTGAATGTTTAAGCAAAACCCGGTTAAGTGCAAGTCACACTCACTTACTGAGGGTTCGGTACCTGAAGGAGTTACCGGGAAGACAACTTTACTAAAAGTTGTCAAAAATTCAATTTGCGGATGTGTGCGCTTATTTTTAATGAAGTGAGTTAAAAGTACAGGTTTACTCTCTAGTAAATCTCTATCAACCACGGCTTAGCCCGTGAATAACAGGAGAGAAATTATACATTTAAACATTTCTCAAAAATCCCCCTTCTCATGGATAAAAACCATGTGAAAATCCGTTTAGTATATTTAGATCGATAAAACACAAACAGCCAGACTTGGGGGACTATGTTTTATAATAAGTGTAGATGATGTTTTTTTCTGTGATATAACTTTGTATCATCTATGAAGTAAGAACATCCCATACCGCGGTAACTATAAATGGGACAAAATACCGGTGTAACCGAAAACTTTCGGCATTTTCCGACTTTTTCTATTCGCAAGACAATCATGTGCTTGCTTTGACCTTAACGCTTACGGATAAATTTAAATTAATTACTTTACGTGGCGTGTCCGAAGTGTAACAGTGCTGTTCATACAAAATAGTGGCGATTCGATTAAATGTTATTGTATTTTCGCACATGATTGCAACAGTGCAACTACTTTAAATATGAATGAGACTATTGTTTATTTGATTTCATGTCCTTTTACGTTTCTTTTACGTCACTTGCCGCGCCAATATTGAAGGAACACACATTATCGTTAGCAAATAAAAATTCGGAGTGTCAAGTGCTTAAAATGACCGTACGCATCTTACAACATAGTCAACATAGGTAACAGACGAATTAGGAGGTCTAAATTATTCGCTTATTTTAATATACAATTAAACAATTTTAATATACAATTAAAAAACAAAACGCAACAGCAAAGAAATCATTTTTGTGTCTCTTCCGTCGGATCAGCCTTATACTGATGCAATGCACTATGTCACTAACTCGTTCAAAACATACTATGCATTACATACTTACTATGTACATCGACACGTATAGTCTATGATGCATTGCAGCGGAATTGGCACGACCGTGTGTAGCAATTATATTTTGCTACTTGAACATTTTATAAAAAAGTATATCTGTCACCTTTGACCAGATGTGTTATCGATACCGAAGAAATGTCACTCTTTTTTTTTCGTCGGCGTGGCTTGGACGACGGATTGATTTGACGCTGACGCTATCTGCCTTCAGCAAATGATACTTAAATAGTTTATTCCTTTCCGCCCGGGAACATATACTTTCCTGCCAGGAAGCCCGAAGTACTAATAAATTGAAATTAAAATTAGTGTGTTAGTTTGAATAGTATATGCCACGTGTTAAAGTTTGATGTTAAATTCTATTTAATTGTAACAGAGTTTATATATTGCCTGATTTTATTTTGGCTCATGAAGCCAAGGGAATGGGAATCTTATTGATTGTTTGTTACTTTTTAGAGCTCTACTCTTTTCTTTTTCCCTTCCTAAATTTGAATGTAATATGAAGATAAGTTATCAGCATAATCTTCAACTATTGAAGTTGAGGATTGAAGAACAGTCCAGAATATATCTAAATGACCATCTAAGTTGCAGCCGGGAGTATCGAACAAGTACCCAAATAAGTCTTCATACCCTCACTCTTTACTAAAGCCTTATTAAAAACTGTATTGATTCTATTGTTTGTTTCTGATACTATTTTAGGTCTGTTCATGACTGAGAATATGGAGGGATCATAATTGAATAAATGTATTTCAAAGACCGACTAAAGCATTAACAGTCATCCCCCCAAGTGTTAACTCCTATTATAGAATATATTTTCACACGTGGAGGCACTTTCCGCTGACTTGATAACGCTGTAAAGTGACATCTATGGTGTCGCGTTTCGTGCGGCTTGTGAGTAGCCGGTGGCCCATTACGAGAAGCTGAAAAGGAGGGCAACACACCGGCATAGTAATTATACTGATATTCATGAGTCCCCTTATTGTCCCCTATACTATTAAAAAAATACTTTTATTGTATGGCCCTCTATAATATATATATATAGCAAAGGAGCCATCAGAATCTTTTTACGACCTCCTACGCCCATTAACATCCGCACAATTAATATGGCAATGCGTTTCCCTCCCTTACTCCTCCCCATTGATGGGCCACCGGTTACTTACAAATCGCGCGAAGTGATACACAGATGTAACGGTATAATGTGAGCGAGAGGTACTTCCTCGGTCGTGCTGACCCAATTCCGTGCCGCTACATGGCACTTTCTCTTGTAATTTGGTGCGTTGTTCCCTCCCCTTGAGCCAAACTATAGCAAACCGCATGAAACACGACGGTTTTAGAAAGCCTCCTACAAGTTTTCCAGTACTCGGTAACAGCTGTAACATCACCACGACATTTATTTTAAGGCCTCGGCAATAGCAGAAGTCGCCTTCCTTAAGTGAAAACCTAAAATAGTAATAAATTTCAAATAATTTTGAAAAATCAAAGCCTAAACTAAGAGAAAACATTCTACGTTACACATAAGAAAAGGTCCCGATCAGCAATTAAAGCAGTAACATTTAACTTTGTCGCCAAAATATTGCAATACAGCGGTATCACTAATACATTTCAGATTACAATAAAACTGCTTTTACAAGCACCAGTTGCTGTAAAGTTTCTCAACGTTGAGCTAGTTAAACAATTCAATAAACAATAATAAACAATAATAATTAAATAATATATATATTGTAATGATTAAAATTCGCGTAAACTTACGACTTCTCAGATTTTTCGTTTAATTTATGATGCAATGATAAATTTTAGTTATTCCTTTAGTATTTATTATAAGAAGGTTACCTCCGACGAGGAGCGTTTTGGTAATTATTGACGGCCATTATAGACAATCAACATACACTACCTGTCATCTGTACGTATTTCATCTAAGATGAAGTATCCAATAGATGTGACAAGGCGTCACACCTAACAGGGATGGAAACAAAGTACGTCACGCTGTAGGGTGTCCAGCAGTATCAATACTTTTACCAACTCAAACTATTTGAAGTAGGTACAAGGTATGTACCTAATTGAGCTCAGATGAAGTATACAATAGATTTGGCACGCATTATTATTATTATTCCGTGTGAGCGGAATGTTATATGTTTATTGTGTATAAAGTACGAGCTAGGATTTACAGTACTTAATAATGGTAGGGCATGTTTTTCATTGAAGAAGACATGAAATCGCATATTTATTGCCTAAAAAGTCTTGTTTTTGCAATAAAAATCCACTAAAATTTAGAAGTCCTGGGTCTAATCATGGCCCCATAATAATTACTGCGTGGGACGTCATTTCCTTATCTCTTTTCTATTTGTTTGGGTCATATTCAATTCTGTAATATGAGTGTAATGGTACATGTACATAATGTGTCACCAAAATGATTTTTGTTCTTAGCATATCTAAAAAAGAGGCAACTCCGGAAAAAAAGAATCCGTTTTTCTTTTTTTCTATCTCCAAGAATGACCGAAATATTAGAGGACAAAGAACT
This sequence comes from Eumaeus atala, assembly GCA_017140195.1. Classification (NCBI taxonomy): domain Eukaryota; kingdom Metazoa; phylum Arthropoda; class Insecta; order Lepidoptera; family Lycaenidae; genus Eumaeus; species Eumaeus atala. The sequence goes on along the minus strand of JAFELO010000041.1, from coordinate 759,615 downwards.
GCAGCCGTGGCTCAGTCCGGCTAAGTGGCCGCGTTAGCGTGTGACGTCACGCGGTCGCATGACTGCTTGCGATCGTTGAGCTTTCGCGGTTTCCATATAAGTT
>JAFELO010000041.1:741036-759470 GCA_017140195.1 Eumaeus atala | reverse complement strand
CTTTAAGTAAGCTCCCAGTAAGGCCTTCCAGTTGACTGAACCCACAATTTACGAGTTTGTTTATCACTTGGAAACCTACAATTGTTAAAATAATGTTATTGAACTATTTGGATATACTAAACAAATACAGCATTATTACTTGTATTAAAGGTAATATACGAAATTTTACGTCCCCAGACAACATCAATATTTATTATTTCTTGATGACGAGTAATTTTGCTTAAAAAGTGGTAATTATGTACATCATTACACTGGTATTACCCAAAGCAATAGAATACAGCCAAGAAAATGACGTCACACGCGGCTATTGTTATGGAGCCGTGATCATACCCATGACTTTTGGTGGATATTTTTTGCAAAAAAAAAAATTTCAGCTATAAAAATGTAATATAATGCCTTCTTCAATGGAAAACATGTTCTCCATTATTGAGTATTGTAGATCCCAGCTAATAATGTATACACAACAAGCACACAAGGAATACTTAAGAATGAAGTGTTACGATTTTAGCTTTCCGTACAGTTATATTTCTACAGCCTCCTATACTGCAGTGAACCATTCTAAACTCTTTAGTAATTAATTCTAATCACATAGAATAATCAAATTCACAAATTTGAGTTCAAAAATATAAATATTTTTCACTTTAAACACTATTGTCATACCTTGACGTTTAGTTTGTTTGACTCAAACTCAGATAGGTCATACAGAAAAAGTGAAACTGAGAAACAGATGCACAATGATATCTCTGCCTCGTAGCTCTTGCTATTTTTTGCTATTTCTTATCGCGCTCAAACGGAATTATAGATATTGCGTGTCCTATATATTGAATGCTTTATCTAAGTATTTCATGTGAGCGAGATTTGTCTCCTCATCCCAAAGCTTGTCAATTCAAAAAAGACATCTATATTATCTACCAGTATGTCAAATTTCATCCAAATTACTAATGTAATTACACACATACGATGTAAGCGAACACTTTGGCACTTATAATATGATTGCGATTATAAGCTTAGTAATGGTAATATTTATGTATACACGAGAAGCCTTAAGTTGATCTTAAGAACAAGAATGTAATATATAATAATTGTATGTACACTATAATCTATCGGATGAATCTCGTTTTGACTGGTACTTCGAGACAAAGGCAGGTTTTGGATATAAACCTCGCTTTGTAGTTATGGATTGGGCTTTTGAGCCAGGTTCGATAAGATCTACAGAAGGATTCTAACTGTATGTGTTATATATATATATATATATATATTTACCTCGCTCACATGACACCTCCGTTACGCGTTAGCATAGCAGTTTGTGAGTAACTGGTGACTATTTGGAGGGGAAGAGGCAAGGAGGTAACGCGTCTGCATGTAAACAATAATGCGGATGTCCATGGACGTCGACCTACAAACAACGTTGGCCCCGGCCTGTGCTGAATACCGTAAGGACTTATGTTACAGATAAAATACAACGGCAATATATTTAATACAGTTTATAAATTTATTAAATATTGTAGGTACGTTTAAAATGTTTAACATAGAAATACATAGAATAATATATTGCAAAGTTCCATGAACTAGGCGCATTCGAACCCGCGACCTCTGTCGAAAATGAAGAATGTGTGCAAATAATTAAAATTTAATTCTGATTTAATGCTCTTTGTATGTAATCAACATAAAATCAGATCCGCCCAGGATATGGGATGCAAGAGACTCTCCCCACCCAGCGTTGTATCTGTCGAAAATCTGTCAAGATATTATCACGGTGTGTCTTGTGAAGACAGCTGTGACAGCTGATGCCTCTGTTCATGCTGCATAGGAGGAGGTAGTGCCGTGCATAGCGCTATCCACTACATCCTCCAATGCAACGGAATTGGGCCGGCACGACCGGGGAGGTGCCTCTCTCTCACTTGATACCGGCGTAAAGTGACAGCGTCGCTGTCGCGTTTCGTGCGGCTTGCTAGTAGCAGGTGGCACTGGCATTTGCGTAATAGTCATGCACATGTACATGGGTGACGGTAGTCATCAATAGGCTTCGACAGCTAGTTTGCCCCTCTATGCTATAAAAAAATGCTATATCCAAGACGGCCCCAAAGTCCATGAGATGAGGACACCTTGGGTGTGGTGTACCTTTGTGATGTGCTATAGCTTGCCAATATACTCGTAATGCTCTTCACCTGGAGTCCATCACCGAAGATGGTCACACAGCCATCCGTGTCACCTTGACCTAACCCATCAATACGTACAAGTAAGTATATAACAGTGTCTTCTCGACGGAGGAGTCACGTTAGATGATGTAAGGAATATTTTGTTTATCACGAAAATCCAGACAATCTTGTTAGTTTTCTTTTGGGGTCATACGAAAATTGGAGTCAATTGGTGACTAATATGTTGACGCTTTAACTTCCTTCACTTCACATCTCCAAAAGGCCACTGGATACTCACAAGCGACGTGGAAAGCCATCTCTTTCGAGGCAGTGTCATATGAGCGAGCGGTTGAGCGGTATTAATAGGATGGACCGTCTCGCACAATCAAGTGTAATATTTTTTTAATTCATTCATTATCAGCCCTTATCAGTCCACAGCTGGACATGGGCCTATTTCAATGAACGCTAAGACGACCGATTTCCAATTACTCGCATCCATCCCGCACCGGCTACTGCACGGAGATCGTCTTCCCACCTGGCGAACGGTCGACCAACACTTCGTTTTCCTAAACGCGGCCGAAACTCCAGAACCTTCTTTTTCTGAGTGTGTGACCAGCCCATGACCACTTCAACGAGTACAATTTAAATATTTTATACGAGCATGACAATTTAAATATTTATTATATGATATGACACTAAACTGTAGCGTTCGGCTACCTAAGTAGCGGACACTAATGTCCGGTGGCAAGTGGGGCGCTCGAGGTGAAAGAGGGAAACTTATCTGCAGAATGATATTTATTTACGTCAGTAATCAATAGCCAACGTGTTACATTGTCGTCCGCTCCAATAAGCCACCTGTGACCTCATGAGACGCGACAGACCGTGACGTCGTGTGAGCGAAAATACTTTCAAGATCTTGTCTGACTATTTCGGCGGAAATGCACCGCGACATTATTTCTGCTAATGGTAATGAATACCTTTGTATAAAAGGTAAACAATCTATGTTAGTTGATGTAGCGTTGAAACCAAAACACGTTATATTGTGATGATTTTATTTACACAATATAATAAGAAAACACAACACCTCGACACATATATGAGTGTTACAGACGAGCCAAGTACACCGATACACACAAATTGTAAACATTAAAACTTGTCGGACACACAACGTTATATATGATACGGACGTGATACAACACCGATATAAATGTATTATCTCAGCTAGCCATTGAATTTTATATAATATATAGGTTGCATTTGATTTTACATGATTTGATTATTTCATACGATAATTAGCCGAGCATCCCCTGGTTTTACATTCTTACATGGTGGCTTAGTTAGCGCCTTGTGACTAATATCTTGCTTAGTTCTTCGACTAACCTCGTGTTCAACCACAGCCGTGAAAAAAAAGTCCGACCTGGGATCCGAACCCAGGAAGGGTTCGGATCCCAGGTCGGACCAAAATGTATTTAATGTTCTTCGATTTTTGTTAACACTCCAAAGTCAGGAAGTTGGCTATGATACACTCCCGTCCCTCGGAGAGCACAATAAGCCGTCAGTTCTACACCTGATTTCCCACCGGTCGTGGAGATATCCGTTCCATCGGAATTGGAGAATATGGGAACAGAGTGGACTAGTAGTTATGTCCTGCGCAGTTGGCTAGTCTCTACGGTCAGACTAGATTTCGGTTAGGATAACATCATTATATCTTGCTATGACCATTTTTGCTCGCTATGCGTCTCGATCTAAGCCGGGAATTCCCGACCTTTTCCAGTTTGCGACGGCCCCCGGCTTCGTCCATAAATAACGGTTGCAACCTTAGGAATCGTTTTATATATTGATAAAAACCACACGCAGTTTCGTCAAGTAGGTTTTGAGAAAATCGATCATATACAGACCGACAGCTCTTGGTAAGTCTCTTTTTTTTTAACATGTATAGCTTATCATTTCGCGTTCTGTAATTTATAGTATCTGTATCTGTATTTTTAAGCAATGTTATAATTTTTATAGCCTATTTACCTTTATTTAGTAACAGTGTTTAAAGGAAACTATTCGGGTGTGCAGTTCTGTTAAGTTTCAAGAACTAGCCAGACACACGCGGAGGCTACTAAACTAATGACAAATACGAGCATGACAAATTAAATTAGTTGACAAACACAACTTTGCCATCTTATTTGTAATTTTTTTTTCCTGTGATATAGCAAAATAAAAGTGTTCTGTAGTTTTGTTTCATCTAATTAAAATATATCACTTCTTGACAAAATTTCATTATTCTAGATTTAGTTTGTTGTAGGTTCATTCATACATTATTATATCGTGACTAGACATCTACGCCCAGTCATAACACAACATTTTAAATAAAGTGTGATGTACACCGGCTGCAGACAAAAGACCTTGCAGGAAAAATAAAAATTCGCTTTACTTGGCGAATGCGGTGCCATGTGGGAATAGGGCGCAAGTACTGCTAGTGCAATAGTTAATAGTTTCACACATTTAAAGTTAATTCTAAGCACGGCTACGAAAGTAAGTACATTTATAATCGTAACATACAACTTACAAAAATACACTGTATTTCATATAACATCAAAGACACACATATTCCATTTCCGTATAAAAGGTACATTTAAGGTAACAGTCATTTAGTCTTAGCGACGAGGGATCACGTAGAGACATACAGGCACATACAATATCCAAAATAGGTATCTCATTAACATTGGAAAGGTTTTTGTACATAGTGTAGAAGGAACACACTTGTGATTTTAAGATTTAAGATTACAATATGAAATGATCTTTTATAACTATGAAACTTAGAAATATGTATGTGAAATTTTCATTTAAACAAGCAAGCCCAATAAGGCTTTTAAAGAACAAACAATTATTCAAATAAATATTTCACAATTAGGGCAGAAATAAAACTTTTTGGTTCATCAAGCAACATATCAGAAAACATTCTATGTAATAATAATCTGTCAGTTAAAAAATAGATGGTCATGAGTAAGCCTTTACGAAATGGTTGATTTGAAAGTTAAACAAGAATACTGAAGGAGTAACTACTTTTGGACATCAACTGTTAGTTACTGTGATATGATACCAAAACATTGGTACAGATGTATATATATATATATATATATGTATTTGTGTGTGTGTGTGTGTGTAAATAAATTATTAAGTAATTAACTAAATATAATATTAAAAATTACCAATGTTCTTTCTGAATTATTATTTCAGACTGTGTATACTTTAAAGAGTTGTTGGGTTTAAAAATACTATTTCTAGAAAACTTATATTACATTAAAGTTTAAGTGATAAATTATAAATAAATTGTCTACTTTGAGCAACAAATTTTTAAGTGCTCGTTGCAATTTCCACATTGACAACGAAAAAACATAATTGTTATTTTATATATTGATGTGTTAAGTTAAAAACTACTTTTACGGATTCTATCACACGCAAAAATCCACCCTTGACCATGGTTGCTGTAAAGCTTCTGAAACGTGGGGCTAGTTAAATAATTAAATAAACCGCGATAGAATCTGTAAAAGTAGTTTTGTTGTAATATTATTTTACGTCTGTCAACATAGACAAAAATACATTTTTACCTACCCATTACATAATATAATATATTTAGTGATATTATATAAATGTCGATTAAATGAAAGTACAATAAAAATGTGCCTGTCCCTAGATTCATAAGAATTCATCAAAGTTATTCACTTTAAAGATTCGTTTTGATAAATTTCATTATATTTGCACATAACTAACTAAGCTATGCTAGCTTCTCTAGAAAAATGGAGAAAAGCGCTATTTACCTCGAGTACTCCTATCCACTGAACAGTGAACGCGCTTAGAGGAGGTACTCTCATTGGTCTGGACGATCAAACGAAGTATTTGGAGTACTCTCTACTTTCTTTAAAACGATCCTAAAAGAAAACGTGTGCTTTGGCGAAACGGATGCGGGTCGAGGAGTTTCAGGAGATCGAGGCGGTGGGTCTGGTGGCATCTCTGAACGTGTTCTCGTACGCCTCGGTGGGTCGCCAATCACAGGAGCAGACATCGGTTCTTTCGCACGCTGAGGAGACAAGCGACTTGGTGTTAATCGACCTGGGGACAGTTCTGGAGTGACTGAGGGCAGTCGCAAAGGAGGTAGATTAGCACACGGCGAACCTCTAGAACCTCGACGTTCCTTCAATCCCATTTGTGGAGGAGGCGAGGATGGCGTGTCGTCTTCTGCGGCAGCTACAACCACGACTGGTTCTCCCCTGGGTATGGGTTTTAATTCTGGGGTTTCAGAGGTGATCGATCTTCTGAAGTAATTCAAGCCATTTTCTATTTCAGCCAAAGCTCTTCGTACAAATGGAAAACTTTCCGAAATTTCCGATGTAGATTTGCGCACTGGAAACTCTGTATCGCTGTCACGTTTCCTCGGTCTGCACCTCTCGAAAATTGGATCTACTGTGGCAGCTACAGTTTCTGATACCTGTCTAGTTAGAGCCGCATGTTTCACGGAATCAGATTTTGAGCGTGGTTCTCTAGTTTTCGGTGTAGGTGATCTCCGGTCTCCGAACTTTTTGCTGGCGGCGCGTTTTATTGACGAGAAGAGGCCTAATTTTTCTGGTGGTTTGTCTTGAGCTGTGGAAGGTCCGGGGACAGGATCTGGTGCAGGATGGGGGACGTTCCCCTCGCGTTAGTTGTGCCGAGAATCTGATGATGGCGCGTCGCTCGAGCCGGTTGACGAGAGAGTGGTGTTCGAGCCGTAGGGATCAAGTGATGATTGGACAGACATAGAGCGGCCCGCGCGCCGAACTCGAGCTGGTGATAGCTTACCAGGGTCTACGCTGGCCGGGTCTGCCTGCAACAGTTGTGTTTTAAAAACTCTTCTCAATGAAACTAAGTTATTAGAATTATGAATTAATTTTTGATAAATCAAATAAACTTTTAGGAAGACAGAGAGGTTAATACATTAGAACATAACAAAGACAAATTAAATAATTTTATGAAAAAGTTTTAAAATTACTACTACTACTAGTTCTATTATAATAAAAATACATATTATTATATTACATTTAATATGCATATTTATGCACTTTCAATAAAAATATGCACATTAATTGTAAATTGCCATAAGGAAAGTGTCCTTAGGGTGTCGAGACTCAGAGCAAATAATGAGACTTACTGTAGTCGCTATGATACAAGTGACGACAAAATAGAGATGGAATGCTAAGTTGGGATAGTGTGCAGTCAATTTATTTTTAATCGAAGATTTAGAATTTTGAAGAAATTAAAAACACAAAGGGTTCCGGATTAAAGTTTTATTTGAATAAATCCATATTCAAATTAAATAGCACGAGTATCCCTTGGTTATCCCTGTTACATATTTGTTTTCACTTTAATCACTCCTACTACTACTATTATGTACTTCAAAATAACAGGAAATAATGATAAATAATTATGAACATCGTTACGCACCTGATACGCCAAAGCATTCATGATGATTGAATATGGCACCAGACCCAGCGGGTGGACCTCCCTCATCAGAACGTTAGCTGGAATCTTGTGGAACTGAATATACTCCAGGAAATTGCCAATCACATCTTTCAGAATCATATTTGGATTAGTATCGCAGTATTTCTTGCCCCACATCAGCGCGGCCTGCAAGAATGTATATTCTTTTTACAGATTTTTTTTATTTACATCGATGACGCGTGGAAACGCATTTACGCGCCTTCAATGGCCCTGCGGTGGGGTCCAGTAGTGTGTGGGGCTCGCGGCACATCATACCGCCGAATAGCCACAAAACCACCGCGAGTACCATCGGTGCGGCCTTTGGTGAGGAGCCCCGGAACAATAAGTTATCAGGGCACCTCTATGGCTAGTCAGCCCCGTAAGGGACCGATGCCACCTCCCGAGATAGGATTGTCCTTCACCACAGGACAACCCTACTAACTTTGGAAGAGTGCAAAGGGGAGAGGTTTTTATCCTCGCTTCCCTTGATCTTTTAACTCCTCTTCTTATAAGAGGTGTACAAAGAGCAGATCCTCCTCCTGCTCTCTAGTCCCTTCTTCTTATAAGAGGTGTACGAACACCGCCACAACAAGGTTTGAACTGTGGTAGTTATAAGGCGACAAACCTTTTCGGACAAGCTATGTCGATATCTTTTGTGACTGATGGATGACTGCCTATAGTATGGTGGGTTTGCGGATGCATTGCCATGCTATATCTTATGCCAAGTGACACTCTCAAAACAATCCTGTATTATTATATATTTGCGATATGTATTATTTCGATTGGGCCTTTTTTGGAGACACGGATAAGGGGATTTATGTGTCATCTCCGGCCATACATGGATTTCAGTAGTAAGTCAGGCTTGCGGCGTGTTAAAGTGCAGAATAACCATTAAAACCACCGCGAGTGCTACCAGTACCACATTTGTTGAGGTACCCTTGGAATAAAAATCATCAGTGCGCCTCGAGGGTTATTCAGTAACCAACGGACACTATCTCCAACATGGACGGGTTGTCCCACACCCCAGGACAACACCGCCAACATGGGACCTCAATGGGTCCTTGGGCAAAAGTGCCTCCCCCGGTAGGTCTTTAATCCACACTTCTTATAAGAGGTACCCCTCTTCAATCATCTTGCTAAAATCAACTTGCTCTATTCATTTAACTGCGCCCAAGATGTCTGAGTTTGAACCATGATGGGTACAGCCCAATTCCTCTCCAGCAGCTTTGTCCTTATAAGGCGGTATCACGTGATAGAGAGTGACCTACGCCAGTTCTGTCAGCACAATTCTGCTGCAGTGCAGCATGGAACTTACTCTGACAACATATCACCTTCGCAAAAAAATACCTGAAACTTGGTGAACTCGTCAGCGCGTAGTTCCTCTCTGGCAAGTATGAGCCTCACGACGTGTTGAGGCAGCAGCGTGAAGGAGCCGAGGTTCAGGACATCGTTCCCGTGCTCATCAACGAACTCCAGAACCTGGAAAAAGAAACATTTACAAACTAAATTAGGACCCAATCTGAGTCGGTATCTTTCTCGGATACGCCAAATTGCATGAGAAAAGATAGATTTTGTTAAGTATAATAGCTAGGTAAAACAGTCAGAACCCTTCGGCTTCTAACACCCATAAACATCCGTAAAGAGGTAAGGCAGTTGCGTCTCGATCCTTCTCCCAGTTATATAAATGGCCACTGGACTGTCTTAAACCACACAAGATGCGAATGAATATATTATATAAGAAGCATCTAGTCTTTAGGGTTCCGCATCCAAAGGGTAAAAATGGGACCTTTCCAATGTCCGTCTGTCTGTAAGTTGGCTGTATCATAGTAACCGTGACAAAGTCGAAGTTTTCATAAACTATGTATACTACTCAAAACAAAATAAGGGCCACTAAGATTTTTTGATGTATCATGAAGAAAATAAAGACATTAACTTGTTTAACTTATGAAACTACAAAATAATGTCATTGATTATAATATAGGCTAACAATCGCTTAAAACAATGATAATGAATTGTTTTTTTTTTATGTTCATAATAAAATTGGCTATTTTTAATGAAAAACACGAACAAAAGAAATCACCGGAAAATGACAAACTACTGTCCTTGTCACTTTTGTTTCTTCTTTTTAATAACGAGTTTGTCCTCCTCTCTAAGGAATACACCCCAGAAGCCTCGTATGCATACTTTGGATTAAATTCCTCAAGTTTTCATCTGGAATCTCCTCCCAAGCATCTTTTAAAGCGTCAATCAGCTGCTATTGGTTGTAGACGTCTTGCTCATTCTCTCTAACTCTCAGTTTCAATTGCTCGATCGGATTTAAATCCGGACTTTTAGCTGGTCATGGCAATACCTCAATATGAGACCCTTCTAGGACAGTTTGGGTTGATCGAGCTGTGTGTGCACGGGCATTATACTGCATAAGGAAGAATCCAGGCCCCGCTCGCTGTGCAAATGGGATCATTTCAGGCCTGATGACGTCCTCGTAACGTTCTGCAGTTACGGTACCCGAATTTAAAATGGTGAGCTTTATTTTACCGTGTAAACTAATCCCACCCCAAACCATTACGTTGGGACCACCGAAATGGTCAACTTCGTGAATGCAGAACTCCGAAAACCACTCGCCGCGTCATTTCCACACTCTAACACACCGATCATCATTAAGAAATTTTACTTTGCACTCGTCTGTAAAAAACACCTTGCTCCACTGATTAATCCCCCAGTTCAAATACTGAAGGGAGAATCTTAATCGGTTTGTACGTTGAACGCTGCTCAGAGAAATCCGAACAACTCGTCGTCTTGGCGTTTGCTGGTCTTCGTGAAATCGATTACGTACAGTTTGATCACTGACACGGGTACCCGTCGTCAGCCGCAGGTGGTGTTGGTACGGGCCGTTACTGTACGATCACGACGAGCACTTAGTTGGTGTACCGATCCTCATGTATCGTTTTTATGCGAACTCTACCTGAACCAGGTCTCCTGGCAACACTGCCAGTGTCTTCTCTTCGAGAGAAACCCAACTGCAAACCCACGTATCGTTGAGAACTTCCTTCTTGAATCATAGTTATGGCTCATGTTACTGTAATTGTATCCATGTACCTTCGTACTGGTGGCATGATTAACGCGAGATGATCAATGAATCAATTAAAAATGAAAAGGTTTTTTTCCTAAAATAACTGAAACAAAAACATAAGAATAACACACAATTATTTGTTTCTTAAAATGATAGCCAATACTTTCAAATTAGGAACACGAACACAAAATAAAAAGGCATAAAGGAGATCAAACACCAAAGAGTTCGTAATATGAATATAATATTTATCAGTTACTTTCAGTTTACTAAATTGCACCTAAATGTAAATAAAGTAGTAGCCCTTATTTTTTTTTGAGTAGTATATCTTTATTGCCGCTAATATAAGAAAAGTATTAAATTAATTATTATCTAAGGAGGCAGAAAAATAAACGAGGTTTTTTTGTCATTTTTTCTATGTATTTTATGTACGGAATTGCCACTCGCACTTGACTGGTGAGCGAGCCAATTCCCACCTTCGCTTGACTGGTATTTTATTATTTATTTAATTAATACCTTTTGCACTAGTGACTTGGTACATTTATACTGGATGTAACGCTCAGCAGACGCAAGAAGAGCGCACACCGTGTCCACGGTGATGCAGCATTGCACGAAACCAGCGCACGCTCGCCGAAGCTCATCCAGTCCGTAGTAGTCAGCGGCATTCATCACACCTGAAACAGCCAGAACACCAATTAGTCTTATGTTCGCAGCTGAATTGGGCCGGTATAAACATTGCAGCTGAATTGGGCCGGTATAAACTCGGTATACCTCAGGAAGATGTAGTACCATTCTGCATAGGAGGAGGTAGTGCCATGCATTGTGCAAAACACCACATCTTTCTATGCAACGAAATGGGGCCGGCAATTCTATTAAAAAAACCAACAATTAAAACTCCACAGTGGTGCCGACCCTATTCGTCTGCAAAGCAGCAAGGACACTGTTGCTAAATCTTCAACATTCCACGTGCACGAGTTGTGAGCAAAATCTGAAGGCATCATAAGTCCATAGATTATTATTACTATAAAATACAAAGGGAATTCAGCTACGTATCTTGTACGTCGTAAGCTTCCTGTGAGAACTGTCGGGGAGGATATTGGCTTGCAATATAATTATGTGCCGTATAACATCACCGTTACAGTATAGTACGAGTACGTTACTTTAATTGCTTTGTGGTAGAGTGGTAAGAATATTTACCCCTGTGGACTGTGAGATTCCGGGTTCGACGTATGGGTCAGATTTTCTTCTGAGTCATCGTTGGCAGTGTTACGACCCCGTACCTCAGAGAGGACGTTAGCTGAACGGGAGCAGAATCGATCCTGTACCTGATTTCTCTGCGATTGTATCAAACTGCGGATGGCGTTCCAATGGAACATGATTTAGGGGGAATCTAAGGCATTATATCGCAGACGCACTAACAGATTATCACTATAGACATGGCCAAAGTAGTTTAAATTCAGCTCTTATACAATTATTAAATATTTTCGAAATACAAATGTTGGCTACCAGACACACACTAACCCTTTAGATAGAATGGTAATGTTACAAGTGCAAAAGTTTCGCTATAACCGACGCGAAAAAAATCTATCGGGCTAAAAGTGATCTACGTATTTTGATAAAATTTGGCAATCTTTTGGCCTATGAACTATAATAACATATAAGCCATAGAAATAATCCAATTTAAATTATTTCATCAAGTGTGAAATGAGTTCGTTCCAGATCACATTTCAAACCGATAGCTTGATAGAGAAAATGAATAAGTTTTGACAAGGAATGGATTTTATCGTCAACCGATTATTATGATTGAAAAAGTTTGCAATTTAAAACTTTTTTTGTGTATTTTTATCGATGAATCTTGTCTTTTCTTTGAAAGATATTAGATATCAGAACATGGAAGGTCTGTGGTTATGCATGACATCTTTCGTATAGAAAACTTATTTAACGTTGAAAGAAAAAATATTTCAAAGTATTAGCTAGTATGCAAATTTAAAAAAAAATCCGTTGCTGGTATTAATCCGAACAACTCTTCGGAACACTCCCCGTTGTAGATGCGGTAGAAGATGCCAACATCTCTTCGTAATACCAAAGGACCAAGCTGCACGGAAACAACCTGGTTGTCAACGATTCGAGTCGCTCTACGTCGAATAAATGGTCAAATGGGGCGAGTTGACAGCTGGGAGCTCCATATGCGGTCGCACCTGTGCCTAGTATAATTGCAGCCGATGATGTGGCGTGACGTACTGCTTCGCCCCAATGAGCACACCCAGCTTCTTGGAGGCTAATTAAACCTTCGCCTCCAAATGACCGCGGAAATGAACGTTGCTCGATATGTCGACTCCAAGAATCCCGATAAAAGCTGAGGCCAAGGTTATTTTCGAAGGGACGAGATACGGAGAATAGCGGTAAATGCGCAAATTTGCGTCTTTTTGTAGTCAAATTGGAATAAACTTTGTCGGTCCCATTCCGAGACAATCGTCAATAAAGACTTGACTTCAGACGCAATTTGGTTCCGATAACTTGTGACGTTTTTCCGGGAAATATTAGTGCGGCCAGTGCATCACCGGTACTGTCATTGGCATAACAATGAATGCCGCTGGCTTGTAGCATATCATTGATATGCCGAAGAAACCTGGATCACCTCTGTGAGGATTTAAGTAAACTACTTTGATAAGTACCAAAACCTTAATAATTACTTGTAATTCATCATTATCATTATCAGTACGTAAACAATATAATTATATAACCTACGTTCCTATCTGTTAAAAAATGTGTTTGAAGTTGTAAGTGTGCTTTTAAATTCTTATATTATTTTGTTAAAACAAAATTGTGACTAATAGGTATTTATACAATGACAAATAATCATTTTAATTTCAAAGTATGTGTCAGCGCCACCACGTAACAGGAGTTTATTCCTTAAAAACGAACGTGATTCTGAACTGGTTCGCGTGAGACGAAGTAAGCGTTACTAAGCGTTACGGTCGGCGGGAAGTAATCACAAGATATTAAATCGCAGGCCTGAAATCATTTCTTAAAGATTAATCTCAAATAAACTACGTGTGTTTGTGTGAAAACGCAAATGCGTTCCTTCTTGCCCAGTTTAAAAGGATTCGTAGATAGCAGGCGAAGCCTTGCGATGATGCTTAATCCAACTGCGCCCTTATCTCATATTATAGAAAAAAATCAACGTAAAGGAGGATGTAGTGTCATGCCCTATGCATGCTGAAAAAAAAAGCTGCAGAGTTTGTTAAACCATCTAGCGCTAATCTCAGGAACTACTGGCCCGAATTGCAAAATCGAACTGACAGCTCATGCGTTTCGTACGGTTTGTGAGTCACCGGTGGCTTTTTGGAGTAGGAAGGAGGGAAGGAAGGCAACACATGAACATAGTATTTATGCGGATGTCCATGGACTATGGTAGACATCAAAATTTCTGATACTGCCCGTATCTATACTAAAAATATAATCTATATTAATAATAGAAATATGAGGAGTTTGTTTGTTTGAACGCGCTGATCTCAGGAACAACAGGCCCGAATAGCAACATCATTTTATGTTAAATAGTCCATTTGTCGAGGAAGGCTATAGGCTATATACCATGAGGCTACGACTAATAGGATCGGAGTTACGCGGGTAAAACCTCGGGGTGGTGTCAGTGTAGGGTAAGTTTGGTTTAGATTTATTAGGATAGGCCTAACAAATATAAGGCGTAAGAGTGTTGGGATCATAATATCAGTGATGTAAATCCCAAGTTCTTTCGGAGGCGATTTTTTCGGTGTTAAAATTTTACTGGTGCGTTATCGGGTTGCCAAAATATTAATGTTTTTATGGTCCCATTTTGTATAGGAAAAATTTGTAAGTCGTCTATATAGACTTGACCTTGTGATGTGACGTGTCGTTTCATTGGTTTTTGTACTTGTTGGATTTGTGTGGGGGAATATGTAATTATCGAAGCTAAGAAATATTAGCCGGTGCTATTTGCTTCGACATTTGGGTGTTATTTTTGTTTTGTTCTTGTGTTGTGTTTACGTGCCTTCTAAGTTGTAAACATGTCAGGAGGATTAGGGAGGCCATATATTCTTTGGTGTCCCGCACGGATAGCGAAGAGGTCCGACGGCTAAGGGCCGACAACGCTACCCGCGAATATTCTGCCCCAGTGGCAGGCGATCTACTGGTGGCCGAAATATCTGGCCTCTAGGCTGCCTGCAACGGGGCCAGGAGGCAGTAGAGCTGGAGCAGGCGGAGACACCCCCAGGATGTCGACAGGGACGACAAGCTGCACAAGATCTATGTCGAGAAAGTGACAGTCCTGCAGCAGGTCATATGCCAAGCCAAGAAGGAGGCCTAGCTGAAGTTGGTGAGGGATCTCGGGAGGGATACCTGGGGCCGACGGTACAAATGGACGTCGAAATGAGCTCCGCGTCCAGTCGGCCCCCATCACGGAGATGCTCCAGCCGGGCCAACAAGAGAGGATCGTCGGGGAATTATTCCCCAACACACCCGTGGGCAACGTACCCCCCAGGATGGCTCCGCAGGCGTCAGACGAGGAGGAGGGTATACCGCCACCCGTCACGGACGCTGAAATACAGGTGATTCTCACTCGCCTCCAGAATATGAAGAGGGCGCCGGGTTCAGGTGGGGTGCACGGTAGAGTATTAGTGATCTCTCACGTGCACCTCGAGGATAGCCTCCGGAAAATTTTTGACCGCTGCCTGCGGTCCGGCCAGTTTCCGCGAGCATGGAGTCACAATTCGGGTTCCAAGCACACCGGTCGACGATCGACGCCCTCAAGCGCCTTTAATCGGTCACGGGCGAGGTGGAACACAGGGGGGAGGTGGTGCTCGCGGTGTCCTTGGACATCGCGAACACATCGAGCCCGAGTCACTGTGAGTCGGGCGTGGTGTCTCGCAGGGTTCCGTGCTTGAGCCGATCCAGTGGAACGTCGGGTACGACTGGGTTCTGCGAGGCCGTCTCCTCCCAGGGATGGGTGTCCACTGCTACGCAGATGACTCATGCTGGTCTATGCCTGGGGACGAGACTAGATGGAGGCGGCGTGGCTGATCGAGGTTGGTGTTGACCTCGTAATCAGCCGCATAAAATGCCTGCAGGCAGATGCATTCTGGTGTGTACCGGAGTATGAAGACGTACGGTGCCCCGGTTTGGGCACATTGTCTCACTGCGAGAAATAAGGCCCATCTGCTCTCTACGCCGAGGGTCGACGCAGTGAGGTCGATTCGGGGTACCGTACGGTATTGTGAGCTGCAGCTGCGGCTCTGGCCGGCACCCCCTCCCCTGTGTGGGAACTCGTGGCGGAGGTTCTTGCCAAGAGCTACTCCTATGTCTCTGATAGGAGGGCTCTCGACTTGAACCCCATGCGTGACAAGATCCTGCGGGTCCGCCGGCTAGGGTATGTGGCGTTAATGCAGAGGTGTGGGGAGGACCTAGCACGGCAGCCGTACAGCACAGATATAACGTCTGCCTTGTGCCCGGTCCTCGAGCAGTGGACGCGCATTAGGCGCAGACCCAGATACTCACTGAAGCAATCATGCTCGGTGAGTACTTGCGTCAAACGGCCCACAGGCAGCTTAAGACTCGTTGGCACGATTGTGACGCAGTGGTGGACTCGGCACTGTGTTCTGTGTCGGGCCGGGATGGGAACCCGGACCATAAAATCACGGCGTCGTGGGGACTGATCATAGCGTAGCCGGACAGTCCCTGAGGAATTGTAGTCTGGCCTTTTCGCCGAGGCCAGCCTGTCACTGGTGAGTTCCTGTTGCCTGCAGATCCGGGACCCTCCATTAACAGCGGCTGAAGGATCCCATAGGGATTTAGGTTGTATTGCTATCCAATTGCCGAATCCAACATACGTCTGGGGGCCTACCCGGGTTCCCAGGTATCATGTATAAATGCATTCCCCTTCGTCACCAAAAATAAAACGGACCCTCCTTAAATTTAACGATATACGTTTTATATTGACGCGGCTCTGCCGTCAGAGTTTCAGTTTCTAAATAACAACATGCTTGTTAAAATACGTCTGCCACGATATCGTATTTAATGCTCGGGTATGAATAAAATATCTTCCATTTTTATTTAAATTGGTATAACCTCTGTTCAATGTTATATAAAATTGTTTTATTAATTGGAATTCTGCTGGTGAAAATTCTTGGGAATCATCAATAAAGAAGTGAATACTCCTCTTTTGTAAATAGAGAAAACTGTTTTTTTTTTATATTTTTCGGCGACAAACGAGCAGACGGATCCTTCTGCAAACTGCTAGCAATAATAAACAAGCAAAATGGTTATACAAATGCGTTGTCCTCCTTTACGAGGAGTAAAGGAGGACTCTTAAGTGGACTGCCGGCTAATCACAAACCGCACGAAATGCGACAAAGCTGTCTGTCTGCTGACACTTTGTGCCGGCATCAACGTGACTGATAGGTGTTTAAAACTTACAAGAATAAGATATACTTAACTCATATGTTTGTCAGTTTCTTTTCGGGCGGATAACAAACTTGTAAATATCATTTTCTAGAATTTTTAAATATTTAAAGTTTCACTTACGAAATAGGTTAATGAATGTCAAAACAAATATACTATAAGTACTCCCAAATTATTCAATCTGAAACTCGTAACTTTAAGCTTGTCAAAGGTTATTGTCTTAATTATATTTAACAAACTTTTAAAGAGTACAATAAAAAACAATATGGCCTTGGGTGTGGCCATGGTTGCTGTAAAGCTTCTGAAACGTCACACCCGTGACCATGATTGACGTAAAGCTTCTGAGACGTCGAGCTAGTAAAATAATTAAATGAACTGTGATAGAATCCGTAAAAGTAGTTTTATTGTAATAATATAATAGTAGTCTATTTTAATGAGTAACAGTCGCGCAAACTTAAGACATCAAGTAAACTAAACACAAAAATATTTTATTGCTTTTTGTGTTTATTTTTTACGCTGTATTAAATGTTTCAGTATAAAAGTAAAGAGTAGAAATGCTTTTGGAAATTATTGACAGTATTGTGGTATTAATTGCGGACGAATAAATGTTGTATGATAAATAAAAACTCATTGGACGAGAGATACAAAACATTTCACTCAAAACGCTTATCGAGAGTGAAAATTCTTCATAGAATAGTTTATTAGCATCAATATTCCCCCCCTCCCGCGCTCGAGCGGCAACGTGGAACGGAAATTGGATCGTGACAACGTTTTTGCTTTTCAGACGAACGAAATTCAATTATCGAACCTTCTAGTTGAAATAGAACGCCATGAACAGGAGCGAGATGAAAAAGTATAAATTAAATTTAATTTCTACTTTTGAAGTACCTTTTTTATCATGAAAGTGGCAAAAATCGTTCATTGGCTTTTTTTCTTATTACAAATATTTTATAATTGATAGGAGGTACCAATGCTGCGTTGCAACCAATCGGAATAATCGGATGACCTCTGACTCACATATCATGGGTGACTTGTGCTGTCTCGTTTCGTGCGGTCTGTGCGAGTCCGGTGACCCATTGCCTTTGGGCTGCTTCCAAAGAATACCACAAACATTTTATAAGTGATCGTGTTATTTCTACATTGCAACCTAATCGGGGTAACCGGAAGACCACTCACTCGCATAACACCAGCGTAGCCGGCTATCGCGTAGTGTGCGATTTGTGAGAGGTGGTCCATTGCGGAGTGGGGAATTGGCCCTCGGCTGTAATTTTTTATGGTCATCAGTAGCTACC
>JAFELO010000041.1:699875-740805 GCA_017140195.1 Eumaeus atala | reverse complement strand
AAGAGTCACACAACCAGTGTGGATATACTCGATCAGCTGGCGAAACACGTCAGGCTCAAATTCTTCAATGATCAGCGTCTGATGCTGCTGCGATGATGGCTGGGGTAGTAACGGATAATAAATTTAAATAATGGCTTTTTTATGTGACGTTTCCAGTAATAAATTGAGTAGAAACAAAATATTTCCAGTGTTATAATATAAACACTTAGCGCAATACATGTATAAGTGTTACGGTAAAGTAAAGAAATCGTTAGGAAAACGAAGTGTTGGTCGACGATTCGCCGGGTGAGAAGACAATCTCCGTGAAGTAGCTGCTCCGAGATGGATGCGAGTAGCAGGAGATCGGCGCGTTCATCAAAAGAAGCCTATGTCCAACTGTGGACCGATAAGGGCTGATAATGATGATAATGATGGTAGTAAAGAAATCATTACATATCCATAAATATCCATTAAGTAACCGTCAATGCAATGTGAGTTGACTTCAAAAACATGTTCTTTGTTTAAAATATTCCAAAAGTTTCCAAGCATTTAGCATGCTTCGGTGCACCGCTGCCTTACTTAACTGTCTGATTGTATTTGTGAAAAAATAGCACAATTTTCTATACATTACCAACAAGATTGATCTCATTGTCAATAGAATTTATATAATACGTAGCCAACACGACACACTGTATTATTTTTGGAATTGAAGTTCCAAAAAATGCATTTAATCTTTGCCAGTTTCGTAAAGGTTTGTAGTTATTTTCTATATTTTTCTACATCTGTGGACGATTGTAGGGAATGTGTTCATTACTTATCACGATTATGTAAATTCGGATGCCAGCAGGCTACATACCAATATTATATTAATTCATCAATAAAAAAATATAAATAATATCATCATAAATATAATCTAAAACTTTTTGTTCCTAATTTATCGTAGAATCAATCTTGTTAGCTGAATATAATAACGAAAACCAATTTCTAAATATTTTTTGATTTAACAAATACTTGCGAACAACAACAGTTACAAAAATGTATAACACCTATAGAGCAGTAACATTATTAGCAATAAATTAAACAATAAAAATAAGTGCAAACATGTATGAAAATGTCATGCATTTTTGTTATAGACACGTTTCAAGATAAATAATGTTTTTAAAATTAAAAAAAGATTGAATGTTACAACGTCGTATCTACATTAGTTTAAAATAGAAATAGTGTAAATGTACATCGAATACTTTAACCGATTAAAAATTTTCCTATAAAATCGTCAATTTTGCTTTTACCTCTTGTATTGGAGCCAATTGCTGCGCGAATGTAGACCTCTGTTGTGAAACATATTAAAAAAAATTATGTCTAAAAGCAATCCTAATATTTTTTTATTCTTTTATGTTTTTTTTTATCTGGTTGAATTTTAGAAATTTAAGACTTTTTTACTTTCATGTGGTGGAGTATTTTTTGTATATTTGGGGATATCTGGTTTTAATCTTTTACTACAACGTAATAATTTTATCTATTATTGCGACTCTAAGTTTTATTTGTCGCTTTTATAGATAAGTCTGATTAGTTGAAAGTATGAATACATATTAATTAATTTCACAGATAGAACGATTTCAATGCACAAATTGGGTAATCGTCGATATAATATTAATTTTCAGTAGCTACATATATCCGCTCCAGCGAATTACGAATTTGAAATAGTCACGTACCTGCTGAGCGGCGTTTTGTAGATTCAGAAGGGGTTCCGAAGATCTCTTCAAGAATAATCGGAGTTTATTTTCACGAGGGGCAGGTTCCTTCTTACGTTGAGGACTAGGGGCTTGGTACAGCATCTTTTGAAATACCCTAAAACAAATAATAATCAACATAAATCTTTATTGAATGATACACCACACAATTTGAGGTTTTGCCGTTGCTGTAATGTAGCAAGATATTGGTTAAAAGTTATGTTTTTCTAGATTATATTTTATATCCAGGACACAATTCAATCAAATACATTCAGTAGTTTTTCATGGAAGAGTGAAAAAATAGATACATACAAAAACTTGCACATTTAGTTATAATATTGGTAGCATTGGTCCAAACCGCATATTAAGGTACATTACGAACCTAACCCAATAATATTATTATTAATATTTACGTATTATTATTAAACACTAACAGTAATGGCGGATTGACGCGTACTTCCCAGGATCAGTATAGTTGTTGCCCTATGCGGGGGCCTACGTTCAACAATGGACGGCTAGAGGTTTAACTCGAAAATTCCCAGTCATGATACCAGCTCTTCCAGTCCCCATGATAATGAAAGGTCAACTTTTGCTACCACGGTTGTACTGCCATCCTCGTAAGTGATGGTGAGGGAGGAGGGAGAACAGGAAAGCCAGCTGATTACATCAATAGTAATAAACTAAGCTTACAAATATTAAATTGTATTAATCACATATTCACACGTTGAAATGGCACAGTATGCTAAAGACTACCATTATTTGCATCATCTATTTTGCAACCCATGTTTGAGCAAATTTACAATGTTTTCCATTCTTACTATAAATAAAAAAAAGTTATGACAGAAGTAAGTTCGTAAATAACATATTTTTATATTTCTATGTGGGCTGTATTTATCGAGCCGCTTAGAAATAGGTGTATAATGAGGTTTAACTATTTATCGTTAACTACACTTAAATTAATTATTCTTTGTCAATGCTTTCACTGTCCATCCTTTAAAAAGAGAAATAAAGAAGACAATTCAATTTAGAACTCGTATTGGAGCTGGGAAAAACTTTTCTGAATTTGGAACAATACTAATGTCGAATTGATCGTTTTGTGCCATAGATGAGAGTATTTGCATTATATTTTAATTACTATTTTTGAACAATCAATTTATTTATAAACAATATTAATATGTTATGTTCATTATCATAATTGCAATCCCGATAAACACTTTTTACGTGCTTTATCATCGAATAATTAATGCAAATCTTCAAAAAGAGAAAGTCATTTTTTTATCATTCGTTTATGAAGCACATCCAAATTTAGACATTTAATAATCAATAAAAGGATATACCATATACATATACATACCAAAGTAATATACCATATGTATATTTAATGTAAACACATTAGTTATACAAATGGTTACAAAAGTGTAGCACATCTCAAGGAAGTGAGTTTCACAGAAAGGCATATCTCTGAAAATATAAACAATATGTATTACAATAAGGGTGAGGCTCCCATCCTCACTTCTTATGCTGAGCGCAAAAAAGCAATTCCTACTCCAGCCCTTTTAGATCCTGCTTCTTATAAGGGTGCAAAAACAGACCGCGCGGTTGAGTGACTTCGCCCAAGATGTCTGGGTTCTCTCCAGACTACCAAGCCCCATTGTCACGGCATGTATTGAATCACGGCGGCGCTGAATGTGCTACAACATTATACCCTTTAATAGATGACAACTTTAAACAAACTAATAAATAAGATACATTTTCACAAGAACGATGTTAAGTATAAAATCTCAGAGTTTTCGTGTCGTCATAAGAATCATTTATTTAACAGCTACTCTTTTACGAGAAGATGGCGAACAACGTTAAAACTCATCACAGTTTGGTGAAGGTATTGTCAATAAAAGCCTCTTACCCTATATACCAAGCACCCTTTGACAATTTGCCATGGATAACATTTAGACCACAATTTTTTTTACTTTGAGACAAAAATGTTACATTTTCCAGACGCTCTAAATGAAAGTGTCTTATGATTTCCAAAAAAAAAACAAGTTTTCTTTTACACTACCTGTGCCTCGCAGTTTCGCCAGCGTAAAATTAATAGGATACAAATAACAACCTCAATTTTTTTTAAATGTAAATTCAGATTATAATGTAGGTTAAATGCGCGACAAGTATCAGTCGAACCAGTTCCGTAGTGTTTGAGTGATAGAATAATAAACAAACATAACACACATATGCAGAATACAGACAAAACTACGTTTGCTAACAGCCTATAGGCATAAGTGGTCTTAGTTCCAAAAGTTATTCTGTACTTTCCACTTGCAATATCTGAACATTTCAATGTCCACAAAGTATATACAAACAATCATATAATAATTTTTACACGGATATGCCCGCCACACTTTCCCATCGCTGCTACACTTTTCTCCAGGTCCGACAGCAGCCACCTCTCGTGACACTTAGATGTGATCGCTTCAATGATTTATGTAATACAATAATATGTTCTTTTTTTCTCATTGGCCGTTATCGTCAGCCGTAAAAAGCCGCATATGCCGCCAACGTATCTGCATATGCGCCTCCGTCACTCCATGTTCTCAATGCAGCATTCATACCGGCTACCGGTAGTAATACTACTATTCTGCGGGAAAGAGGGGTGGTCTCCCCTATCGTCTCTCTAAACTTGAAGACACAAAAGTCGCAAGTCCGATGAACTGTATGAGCAGGTGCAATAGTGTCGCCAGCCAGTAGTAGATCCATCCGAAAAAAAGTACTAGTACTTACAAACTACACGAGTCGCGACAGTATAGCTATCACTTTGCAGCTATACCGTGTAAGTTATGGACTCTCATGTAGGGGATGTACCTCGTAGGTCAGTTAAATTCGGCCGCAATGCAGCATGACCCAAAGTCATATTAACATATGTATATAGAATTTTTTTTTTTCAAACAGTTGCAGCCAAATTTTAATGGATTATAAAAAAATCACAATGGATCAAAGGGAATAAAGATGGACTTCTAACAATTTATCTTGCGGCTTCGTTATTTTATATTTCAGAAGAGTCGGTGTGATTTACAATGTTACGAGGGAATAATTATTATCAGAACAACGAGAAGAGTAATTGTTTTAATTAAAAAGCGAGTTTATTATACTTATTTGGGGTAACAAGATAAAAGTCCTCAAAAAATGTATCTTCCGCATTTAAAAAACGTAATTTAACACTTCATGTGTTAAATTACGTTTTATTATGGTAGCTTTTTTGTAGAAACTAAAGTGTTGACTAAAGCAAACTTCAGGGTGTAACTTATTCGTGACGACGTGCGCGCGCGTGCTAAAGAATTACTCTCATCACCAGTGTCAGTGTCTACCATAAGCTATACACAAAGTCATAGTTATTATGTAGATGTGTTCTCTTCCGTCCCTTTTCCAGCTCCAATAAGCCTGCGAAAATACATATACCGTACGAGACACGTCAGCTGGCAATTTGCGGTAATACGCCTACCTCGTACAAAATACTTTGGATTGTTGCAAGTGACGTGAGAGGCTATATGAGACTGCAATAAATTGCGACAGAAATTGTTTAACTATTTTAGTCTATAAATCAATAACTGACTTTAAAACGTAATTTTAATTAAATTTCAAGTATTTCAGTGCTCAAATATTTTAAGAATGTCTAAAGCAGCAATAACATTTTATGTTTAACATAATTATCCCACAACCTAGCGGACCAAATAGTATTAAATTCCAGTTAGGCTAGACAAAAAAAAATCCGTCCTTGTCATAATTAGAACATGATCAATTCTACTTATCTCTAGATAATATTTATCTTATGAGGGCAAACGCATATGATACGGATGCATATGGGCGTCGGTATAGTTTTTTTCAACTACTTAGCTGCAAGTTTAAGAAGCATGTTCTTAAATTTCTCTAATGATGAGGCCATGGTATACTAGCTGAGTACCACGGTTCCACACGCCTATTAATTTTTACGGGATAAAACTATTTATGTGCCAGATTGTAATCTATGTAATATATGCCAAATTTCTTCCATTTATACGTGATTAAACAACATACATACATACAAAGTTTCAAATATATTATATTAACATGATCAGTAGGATTTAATAATATCCCTGATTAAAGTTTATATCAATAGGATGTTATAATGAATGATAATGGTTGTTATTACAACCTAAGTAGTAGAGATTTATGTTCTTAATCAACGCCCTTGTCAGCTCGTAGACATGTTTTTAGCCACTATAGCGCATTAACGAGAATAACCTTTTCGGCTCCTAAGTGTGGCCACAATCCAGCTTTTATCCCCTTCTATTTTTGGCATGGCAAATCCCTTATACAAGCCCCCCGCTATCTTTGTTTCGAGTTTCGGTGAAACGTAGGAAACCGAACCCGTTTCAGTTTTGGAAAAAGATACAAAATACATTCAATTTTCCAACCAAATTATTTAAGTTCTGCAATTCACTCTTTACATAGTCGTATATGAATTTAAGTGATAATCAAGCCTGGTCTACCAATCAAATCTAGTGCGTTAAGTAAAGATTGATATTTATAATTTAATTTATCCAAAAATTTATACTAATGACATTGGTCGATATTTATAAATTTTATTTATCCATAAGTTTATCACAAATACAAGGGCTAAGGAACGAAATATAAAGCCTCCAATGAGCGCATAATTAAGGTCAAATTTTTTGTAGGATTTATTTAGGCGCTCGCCACGGCCGATGGCCCTCGCGGGGCTTTGGAGGGTTTTCGTTCCATCCACGGGTCCCTTACACTGCATCAGACCTCATCCATGACTGATGATAGTTTGTAAACGAATTTCGTCAAAAAACAAAAATATAAAATTGATACAGGAGGGGGAGGCAAAATGTAAATGTAACGGTTGCGTTTTGTTTATTGAGAACAAACAAAACGCAATCAAGCGAGCAGTGAAAACCTTGTGGCAACTACAGCCGCTCATTTATATGCATGTTGCATGCCTCCAACGCCTCCAGCTGGGCAACTAAATCTCACAAGCCGTACGAAATATGAAAATTATAGCGGTTACTTTACAGAGCTGATGAATAAACCTGTGGTTTCTCTACGTTAATACCGCAGCATGGCACGGCTAACTCAATATTCTTGCTCCAATAACTTAGTTAGTGTAGAAAATTTAAAAAGATATGCCAGCAGGTCCTCTGTGTGTAACTACGGAGGCTCGTTACCTAGAGCTGATGCATTTACGTGGCCGTTCTTTGTCTAAACCCCTAATAGGCCACTGGTCTTTTGAAAACACACGACTCACTATGGCCATCACTTGTCGTAGATGAGTTTGCCGGTCGTGTTGCCTCCATTCTGCTACAATCCTAAAAATGTTATGAAGGGGAATATTTGTAAGTGTCGATGTTTATTACTCTTTCACGTAAAAACTACTGGATGGAAATTGTTAAAACTTATCAACATTGTATTTTATGTATCGGATATACACATAAGCTATAGAAATATACTCAGTTGTACGTGGTTTTGTCTGTATAGCACTCGAACGAAGTTGCTATATAATGGCACACTGGGGGAAAAGGAGGGTAGTGCATAGGCATCGTAATTGTGTGGATGTTCATGGCGTGGATAGTTGTAAAAAGGCTCCGATTTGTCGTGGGCATATTCGTTATATAGAATGTCGTTTTC
Organism: Eumaeus atala; assembly: GCA_017140195.1. Lineage (NCBI taxonomy): Eukaryota > Metazoa > Arthropoda > Insecta > Lepidoptera > Lycaenidae > Eumaeus > Eumaeus atala. The sequence goes on along the minus strand of JAFELO010000041.1, from coordinate 733,423 downwards.
TATTAAAATAACAGACTTAGTAAACTCGACATACCTGCTTCTAGACGCCAACACCGCCTTGACAGCACACACTGGCTCCCTGGTATCGCCGACGAGAAATGTGACGTCACAAAGCTCCGGCATGGACGCGAGGAACTTCATGTCGTCAGCCAGACCTGCCTTGTTGTCGAAAATGTTGAAATCTGGCTCTGCTTCCATGGCTGCAAGCGCTCCGCTTCGCATTGACGACTAAAACAGTAATCATTACATTATTATCTATTATTAACATTGAAAAGCGGATGAGTTTATTTGGCTGAACACTAAACTCAGAATCTAGTAAATAACTAACTTACACCACCATGGTTCAAGCCTTGTCGAGGCGTTAGAGCTCAGCAACCTAGGGCGAGCCCAGGTGAAGCCAATGAAACCGGGAGAATGCTCTTTGCACCCCTCATATACGAAGAGGGGAAAAAAGCAACAATAGGAGACACCTTTGTGCACGGGACAAGGGGTGAGAATGGGAACCTTAACCCATTGCACCGTCCCAAAGTTGGTGAGGTTATCCTGTGGTGCGGGGCAACCCTGCTGTGAAAGAGGCGTCTGTCCCTTTAGGGACTGGCTGGCCGTTGATTCCAAACACATCACCAACGGCGGCACCGATGGCAATCGCGGTGGTTCTCATCGTGACGCGGCAATATCATGTGCAGCCAGCCCCACTCACCACAGGACCCTACCCAGGGCCAGTGTAGGTGCGTAAATGCGTTATCCGCGTCAAGGAAGGTAACTAACCTAACTACTTTGTTGTTAGATAACCAAGGCATGTTCTACGCCATATTCAACCACATGTGGCAAATAGGAGCCGAGTACTCGAGTAACGCGATTAACATCGCAGGCGGTTGCTATACCTAGAAATGAAAGCTTTTATGCATGGTGCATGACACTATATCCTCCTATGCTCACATATTACCGCCGTAAAGTGCAGACTTGCACATTGCATAATTAACTTGCAAATTGAACGGAACAGTTGTCCATAGATTCCTTTCCATACGTGACCTTTGTGTCCAATTGGACAGTAAGCTCCACCTTGATAGACATGTCAGTGCCATTGTCAGCAGGAGTTACCAGTCGTTTGGGTTCATCATGAGGGCTGGCTGGGAATTTAGAAGACCGATCACATATTGGACTCTCTATGAAACCTTGACAAGGCCTCAGTTGGAGTATGCCTGCTGTGTTTGGAATCCGCTGTACAATACATACGTAAGCAAATTGAAAAAGTTCAGTATAAATATCTACCTACAATGCACTATAAATGCCACCCACGTACGTCTGGATTACAAAGATTTACCAAACAGATATAAGTTGCTTACTTTAAAGTCTAGGCGCTCTCAGATGAAAGCGATGTTCCTTTATAAAATGTGTGTGGTGATGTTGATTGCATCGAAATTAACAACAAAATTTGCTATTTGGTACCGAGAACAGTGCACCGGCGCGAGGTGGGTGTGCGCGCGCTATCTACTAACTCATCGACATAGTAATTATGGATGTTTATGGGCGGTGGTAGTCGTAATTAAGCTCCGATTTTTCTGTGTGTAAATATAATGAATTATTTATACCAAAAGAAACATAAAAATACAAAAAAAGCTCTGTCGACTAAACCGTTGGTAAAACAAATACATTTTCAAAAAACAACTGTCAAAAATTGTATTGATGTAGATATGTATTTGACACATAAATTGCATTAAATAGTTATCGATGACTAAATAATCAATTGAATAAACGATAATGTTTTACAGGAGAACCACTAGGATTGCTTCATTTTTATACAAAAATAATACTTAGTTTAAATGATTTACAACGGAATCAAAAGCCTCCTCTAAATATGTGTAATGCACAAAGTTAGACCGTCATTTGTTTAAGTTTTAGTTTGAATTTTTTTAAGGTTCTTATTATCCAGAAGAGAAGAGGTAGAACGCCACACATTTGTCACATATATTGTGTCCTACCTATGTCATAGCTCATAATAATGTGAATTACAATACATTATTATGTGTATACAAGTTGTGTCCCACGGTCTGTATAAGATCTTCATTGTTTTTATAGCCTCTGCAATTTTCTCGATAGATTAGTAAAATTTTCAATAAAATACGCATAGCTATTTTCACATAATGCGCATTCAAATAAAGAAACTAAAAAAAAATGCTAATTAGACTGTTCTCGGAGATTCATTCCAAAAACGTTTCTAACAATTTTGTTTATATCTTGTCTGTACAGACTTACAACCGATAGATTTTCTAAAGGTATAGATATAAAAAACAATATTTGTTTGATTGTCCCTCATGGTCTATGAAAATATAGCACTGATAAGGTGTTCGACAAAAATAGGACAGCGACGCGTAGCAAAATAAAATAAAATAAATGTTACAAAACAATGTAATCAATAATTTTGTCCCTACTTTTATAACTATAACATTTCTAAGTTCTGGAGAACATATTCGTTTTGTGATGTTATTAATCCTAAAAGAATATAGTATAAGAAGTAAAGAAAAAAAAATTACAATAAAAAAGATGTTTATTAAAATACTCACTTCATCCAGGCTGAAGTGTCTAGTTATTGTTATATCCATGATGACGTAGCTTCGATTCGACAAGAAAACACGACCACTTGTCACAAGGACTACGGAATGACTGACGAACCTCCAGCGGTAGCAGGTTTTCGTTCGCAATGAGACCTACGTGCCTCAATTTATAAGCGACAGCGAATTTTGATATCTAGCTTTAAGGTTACGGGTGTATGCTAACGTGTTCCCGAGCTCTGCCGTCATGCTAAGAAGAAATAACACAGATGCAGAGAAGAAATGATACAGAGTATCTTTTAGAGCACTGCGAGTTCCACATGCACCTTGAGCATCCCCGCGCTCGAGAGTATGCGTTAGTCGATTCCCCTTGGTAAAAAGTCGCTTAAGGGCTAGCCGTTAGGTACGATAAGTAAATAAAAGAATACAGGTAATTTTTGCTTTGCAACAGAAGAAATGGGAAAGCACGACCAGCTACATCGACCTTATTGACCGGCATTGTGATGGGTTAGCTGTGTGATTCGTGCGATCTGTGAGATGCCATGTTACATTGTGAGAACGTATGGACTGATTACCGTGCGGACAGCGCAGGCTTTTGTAATAACCTAATGATGTCAACTCTTGTTTGAGGCTTATAAAATTATATAGACAAATACTAAATACACGATACCGCAGTTCTTCTCGTACCTAAGAGGAACGAGTATGATCTATCGATCTATTTTTTTGCCACAATTGACCATGCTCTTTTTTTGTACGAAACGAATGCCACATTTGACCATGCTCTTTTTTTGTAGTCCAAGGCGAGAAAGGAATATTCGGAGCCCCTTCTAAGAGTACAATACTGCCCTGTAGCCGAATGGGATTAATAGTTTATCCTCCTGACTATTTTCATCCACAATTTTCCATAAATAGAAAAAATTCTATAGTGTATGTGTTCATAAACAAAATTATGTATTAGCTAAACGATTTGTCAAAATATTTAATATTCATCTTGTAGCAATTACATTTTCGCTGCAATCATTATAAAAAAAGTATAATCATCTTTGACTGTTAGATGAGAGGTGTGATCGGTATCGAAGAAATGTCACTTTTTTTTCTATTCGGCGTGGCTTGGACGACGGATTGATTTGTCGCTGACGCTGTCTGCCTTCAGCAAAACATAATTAAATAGTTTTATCTTTTCCGCTGTGAACCTATATATTCCTGATATAAAATAATCAAATAAAAATTATGTTTTATAGAAAAGGGTGGGTTCTTAATTTCTTCTATTTATGTTAATTTGACGTAATTCTCTTAAGTGTGCACATAGATAGTAGTATTTACATGATCTGTATAGCTATTAATTTGATTGACCGTAACAATAATGTTTTAGTTTGAGTAGTATATGCCACGTGTGAAACTTTGATGTTAAATTCACTTTAATGGTAACAGAGTTTATATCTTGCCTGATTTTAGTTGGCTCATGTGCTCCTTTTCAGAGCTCTACTCCTTTTTTTTATTTATTTTGCTTATCAAATTGAGATGTAATATCTCTATAATCTAATAGCTATATATTCTTCAAATGTTGAATATAAGGAATGAAGGACAATCCGTGAAAATTACTGATTATGGAACAGTACAATATATATACAGGACCATCCAAGTTGCAGCCGGGAGTCTCGGACAACTGCCAGATAAGACTTCATACACTTACCTTTTTACTAACCAATATCAAAAACTATATTAATCCCATTGTTGTTCTTGTATTATTATAAGTCTGTCCTGGATTGTGAATGTGGAAAGATGATAATTAAATAAATGTATCTAAAAGTCTAACAAAATTTTTATAGTCTCTTTAACCCCATGTGAATTCCTTTTATAGAATCTTACAGAATAGAACAAATTGTAACAATATGAATAAAACAGACATTTCGTTTTCATTTCAGTATCAAATTGAATCATGTCGGAATAATGTTTTCCCCTATGCTTCCAAAATATACGGTCTAATAAATTGTTACTTCTAACTTAAAATTATAGGACTGAAACCTGTGGTAAGAACCCATTGGCATTCTTAAAAATTTACTGATGTAGGCTGATATGATCGCTTTAACAAGAAGCCGTAACTGTCCAGCAAATCTATTAAAGTTTTCACAAAATATGGCTCAGTCACTCCTCCATAGCTAACACCCCACTAAACCATCACTAAAGTTAGATAGTCCCCACGTTGCACACTTTCGAGGAATAGAAAAACTCTCTTAGAGCTTTGGGCATAGATGCTGTCATTTTGTTAGTTAAAACGTTAATCAATTGAAAAAAAAAAACACATCCATAAACTATTTTTTCTGTAACCTCCCTATGCGAACGGCTTCAGTACTCGTTTAGATTTTACCACCCTATTCCTCTTTAATTTGTCAGTTAAGGAATTAATACTTTCAGACTATAAGAGACCCTCTTATAGTCTGAAAGTACTAAGTCATCTTTTAAATTACGCGACATGGTTCTAGATGCTGTCTTCATTTCCCGAAATTCGCACCAACACTACTGTGGACGGTCAGATCTCTCTCTGTCACAAACAGAGGAATCTCATTCTACCTGTTAATAGCCCGGTACACAAACAGGTGTCTAATATCATGAGTTTTAAAAATTGCGCCTGGCTCCATACCTACTTTGTGTAATGCAATCACAGTGATTTTGTTCACTTTATCACCCCACTCTATTCTTTTATCGTTAAATATTGTACAATGTATTGACGCCAAAATGAGAAAACACAATGAACAAGCGTGACAGACAAAAATGACAGACTCCAAATTCAAATGTAATAATTTTTAATTTTTATGGTAACAGTATTTGTGGTCAGACTAAGTATATTCACAGAATGATTTAATCGTGGTATGTTTTTCTGTCCGTAGTTGAGGAAAACATGTTGTCTTTTTAGGCACACACGTTAGCATTCGCCCATATGCTACTGCCGCAACATGACTGCTATGCTGGCGCGTTTCGTTCGATTTGCGAGTTTCCGTTAGCTGCCCATCTTAGATTTTTATAACAGGCCATACGAACAGGAGCCATTTAAAGGGTACCGACGCCTATTATGAGACATCATAGAGCGATACAGTGTCAGGGATAGGCATAATTTTATTAAGAGTTAGCGCCACCCTGCGTTCCAGCCGAATTGTGGCAGCGCGGCCGTGGAGGTACCTCTCGCTCACATGATACCGGCGTAAAGTCACAGCTATGCTGTCTCGCCTCTTTTGATTTGCGATTAGCAGGTAGTCCATTAGAGGGGAGGAGGAAAGGAGGGCCACGCGTCTACAAGACGAAAATATGGATGTATATAGGCGTCGGTAGTTGTCAAAAGGTACCGATTTCTCGTAAAAAAAATATAACGCAATGCGCAAGAAATATAACTTGACCGACCGTACAGGTCAGATGCAACTGCAATGTGCCAATAGCACGCAGCCGATAATAATACTAATGCAGTATAGGTCCTGCGTATAACGCAGATATATTATGACACAAGGCAGGCTCAATTGGTAATGTGGCGGTTAGTCCGCGTGTTACGTCAGAGGTCGCGGGTTCAAGTCCCGCCTAGGCCATGGATATATGTATTTCTATAGTAAATATCTTAATTATATAGAATGTGTTAATTTTATAAGAATATTAAATATATTTACGTTGTCCAGCCCTGGTGACACAAGTCCTTACGGTACTTAACCACAGGAATGGGCTAACGTGGTGTAATAAGTCCAGATATTATTATCATTATTATTAGTACTGCCGTGAGCAACAGAACGAAATTCACGAATACCGATGTCCATAAACCTGCGCACAATCACTAGGTAGATGCGTTTTCCTGCCTTTCCTTCCCCCTCCATAAGAGACCCCGGATAATCACAAACCGCACGAAACGCGTCACTGAAGGTGTCACTTTACGCCGGTATCATGTGCCAGCTAAATTGCGCTGCTATATGGCACTACTTCTTACTAAAAATATAATTGAAGTGAATATTTTTAAGATAAACAAAAGCTAACTGGATGTTAGAGAAGTAGAGAAAGAAAAAGTGTGCTTGATCTTCTATCTTGCATCATAACATATGCGAAATTTAACTCAGGCAAAGTTAAACTAACTCTTTCTGTCTACACTAACTTATAATATATATATACTTATACTTACCTCCTTCCCATCTCAACCTCTGTTGGCCTCGCTTTCGTAACGCTCTATTCACGCATTCATGTTAGCTTACACTCAGGTCATTCGTGTGTAAAGAAACTTTAATTCAACGTGTGCCGTACTTTGAGCAGTAGGCACAATTCTATAAAATAGATACAACTAGAATAGAATAGAAATATATTTGTTCTCAGATTCACAACACCGACAAAGTAAACACATGGGAAATAAAAAAGAAAGATTAAGTAGAGTAGGCACTTAGATATTATTAATTGCTATCTGCACAGCAGTGCGGTATAGAATGGTATGTCACTTAGCATACGATGGAGAATTTAGGTTCTCCGCCACCGATTTTCATTGACCTCCCAAGCGTAAGACGGAAGACAATGATAAACGACACGTTCAGATATTTCGTCGCATTACAAAATTAATATCAAACATATATTATATATGAACATATAAACATATATCCACTCATATGCACTCGTTTACGTGAAAAACTAAGAGAGAGATTGATTCAATGGCTTTTCCAACGAGATGTGTTCGCGCATTTGTAGTAATTAGTAGGTAGTTGTAGAGGGATAGTGCGCCCCAACTATAGTAGTCATTGATATCAGGTATACACAATAGTATTATTTTGAAACATCACTATTGTTTTAAAGTTAAAGTATAAAAGTTGACAAAATTAAAAAATGATAATAAGTTATTTAATTTATATTTAGCTATATATGCAACAAATATTCTTTATACCCGTTTTTTTAAATTACTAACATTTTTCACAGGTGGTAAATGATTCAAACACTTTGAGGCCATATAGCGGAAACTACCACAAAATGCCGCCGTTCTATAAATCCGCGTAAAGAGCAGGTGTGCTGAACCGTGGTGAGAGCGAGCTGATTTTTCGCGAGCCCACTGAGGTTTGTCGAGCAAGTATGGTGTTCGATACCTAATGACACTCAATCGCAGGGTGGTGGATTGAAGTTGTCTTCTTTGATCCATACGAATCATCATTGCGTTATTCTGTGCTTTTTGTATATGAAATAAAGAATTTTAATGTTATATAAAACTTTTAGTCTATAAAGGCTGTTACTGGTGATACGTACAATATGCTTTTCAAATTTTAAATTTTCATCAATAAGTATAACTAAATATCGTGCATCTGCCACTCGGTCAATTTTGTCGTCCAATGTATTGATGACAGTGTAATCTCGGGACATTCTCCATATTTGGTTTCTAGTACCGAGCAAGATGTACTTAGTTTTATTCCTATTAAATATTAACGTATTAGCCTCAGACCTGATAACAATACGGGATAGAACCTCATTTAATTGTACTATTGTGTTGTCGATATCATTAGGTTCGCACCAAATGTAAAGTTGTTTATCGTCCGTATAACTTTGTATTATTTTATATTATTGATGATATCCGCAGAGTACAACGCAAATATTAATGAATCTATTATGGCACCTTGAGGAATCTCTCTGTTTAAAGATCTAAGATCCTATAACATTCTTGATTCTACCTGCGCTCGTTCTCTCAGATAGCTAGGAAACCACTATATCGTATTCCATATCTTAAATACTAGTAAAGTGTAAAAGTATTTAAATAATGATAACAGCAGTAATTAATGGTATTAAAGGCACGTGAATAGCCTAGAAGCACTAGTGTTGAGTCCTGAGTACATAGAATGTTATTAATTTTATCGGCTGCAGCCGTGGTAGTGCGGGTGGCAATTGCGAAATCCGGACAGTGTGATAGGAAGTATGTTGTTATAAGAAGTTATATATTCAGTCGTCTGATAACAAACAACCCTTTCAAATATCTTGGAGGTACATAGGAGAATGCTGATAGCTCGTAGGTTTTTAATGTCAGTTACATTATCTTCTTTAGGTATGGGCTTCATGACGACAGTTGTACACGTATCCTTGCTTATAGATATGTTGACGACTTTAGTGATAATCTTCTGTTCGGCAAACACTGTCAGCTCCTGTGGCATTGGAATGCAATGATTTTAAAATACCTAACACGTGACAGTCATCGATAGGCTTCAGAGAAAAGTTTTATGTGCAAAATTGATTAGTCCCGTAGAAATTGCTTGGTCGTTGGGGACACATAGCTAATATAAGGGACATCTATTACAAGTATTGTTTAATTTTTGTTGGCTCCTTCATGTGGTCCGATAATTTGGCGATTTTATAAAATTAATATTGCGTTGCAAACGTTTCCATAGAATGTCTTCACATGTGTTGTGTATATTAGAAACAACGTAGACATGTTTTGATGTAAGCGTCTTTTTTGCCAACGACAGCTTGCACTATTTGACACTTTAGGTCCTTATAATACACGATGGACGAACTAGTTTTGCTGAGGCGAGCATTTTCACCAGCTTCGTCTCGAGCTCGCATTATCAATTTGCCGTTATATGTTATCCGGACGGATATTGGTGAGGTTTAATCGTTGGAGTCTTAACAGGAGCAAGGAAATCGGAAACGTATTCTCCAACAAAGTTGTCAACATTCGCTATCTCAACTAGTCCACTCCAATTAATAATAGCGAGCGCCGCCTGTAGCACTTTTTTCTTCTATGTTTTTATTTGGCTAAATGCATTTTTGATGGTATTTTAAATGTAAACAAATTAATATCAAAATATAATATTCAGTGACTACTCAAATCCGGAATATAGTCCGCACAAACTGGGTCTAGGTTTGCATTACAGCTACCGAGGTTGAGCAGGGTTTCGGTGTCATGCATAAAGTGAATCGGATCGGTAGTAAATTGCTTAAGATTATCAATATCGATAAATTCGTGATGTGCATTGAAAATATTTATGTTAAGATCACTCACAAGTATTACATAATCGAAACCAGGCAGTGAACCAACTATCTCGGTGAGAACATCCAAGACGTCGACGTCGATTATGATTCGATCGACGAAGGTCGTAACCGATAACCAAAGGGGGGCGGTGGACTGTTCACCTGCGTGTGCGGTGAGCATGCGTACGAGCGGTTATTCCACGTTAAATATAACATCCGACGCCAACGCCGCGCACTCCCGTATCGTTGGACGGGGCAGATGACGCAGTTGAAAGCCAGCCCGTAAGACGTGAGGCGCGCCCGTCTCCACCTCGCCAAAATATCAACCTTGTGTTTGTCAATGGCAGCCAGGAGCTTATCATGCCGGGACCCGAGTGATCCGGGATTTAGGATGCCAATTCTAAGTTGACTTAGATACGGGCATTAATCACATTAAAACTAAAAGTTCATTACTAGACAACTCTCTCTGTCCTTTCTCTCTCTAGTTCTTCTACAGTGTTGTATAGAAGTCTATACAACACTGTAGAATAGACAGAAACAGATAAACTAATATCTCCTCTATTGAATATAAGTACAACATTATAAAATAGATAGAAACAGATAAATCAGTTTTTTCCATCTCCATTGTATATATTAAGTACGACAATATACAATTTACGTAGAAAAAATGAGTTTCTCTGTCTGTTCTGGTACATCAAAGGAATAATTTTTAATGAAATTCAGGTGCTGCGCTTAAAATTACAGCTTCAAAGGTTTTGTTAATCCTGTTTATACTCTAATTTAAGTTTGCTTCGCATGATGGAGTTCACTTTTTATTTAGCTTTTAAATGTTCATCTGAGAGAAAATTTGAGACACAAAAGAATAGTTTGAATCTGAATTACCCTGGTTTAAGTTATTTTTTGTCTGTGAAACAGCTTATTAACATTTTGTTTTAAATTTTATAAATATTTTTTATTCGTGTCTATTGAAGTGTTATTGGCCTGGTTAGGTGATGGCCAGCATATCTCGTACTAAGTGGATAGATAAACAGATCTTAATGCCGGATCATTCAATTAAAACGTTGGAGATCGGTTTCGACACGAAGTGATTAACGTCGTACTATAAAACATGTTTAATTAAAACACATCGTATTGTTTTCATGTTACCTAATCATACAATTCAAACAAATTTTTTACAAAAAACTTTCAAAAGCTTCTTTCTGTTATTAACAAATATATCTTACTAATATTATAATTACGAAAGTCTGTATGTTATATGGATATTTGATATTCAGTTACGCCAAAACTACCGATCGGATTTTACAAATACTTAGAAATGTTGTAGCTTAACACATAAGGTAAAGAAATACTAATTTTACACGTAGTTTTGTCTGAAGTCCACGTGTAGGTATGAAGTCACGGGCAACGCATAGTGCGCATCAAGCTATTGGCACCATTTGTGATCTTTGTTGTGACTACCGACACTATTGCAGCAGTATGTTATGATCAAGAGACACCTCCGTGGTCGTGCCGGGGAATCAGCTGCAATGCGGCAATGGCACTACCTCATCAGCAGATGCGTTGCCCTCTTCCCTCTTCCTTAGGGCTACACCAAATCAAAGAAGATGTATAAAACTAGAACGTACAGCTTGTCAATGCTATGTTAACGATAGGTATCTCCGTGGTTATGTCAGCTTTATTTATTTTAAGACCAAACGGACAAACGACCACCCATAGCGTTTCGATGACTACTGCGCCCATAGATATCCACATAATTGATATGCAGATATGTTGCCCTCCTTCCCTAGCCTCTTCAATGGGCCACGGTGTACTCACGACCCACACGATACAAGACAGCACAGCTATGTCTTTATGGGGGTATCATGTGAGAGACACCGACCCGGTCGGGCCAGCTCGATGTAGCACAGAAACTTCATAATTCTGAAGAAGTTCTAACTGATTGTAATGTAGAAAGTACTTGATACTCAAGCGTGGACAATAAAATTTTATTTGTTACATCAAAAGGCACGCCTAGCAATAATATATTTATGTCTACAGGGGACTATAAAAGGCTTTTAAGGAAGTATTCAAGACTCATTTACTTGGAAGCCTGCAATAATGAACATCATAAGCGTGGTGATTGAGGTGCAAAAGCTTTTAGATCTATACAATAGTTAATGATATTTAATTATATGGATAGCTATTACGGATAAAAGGGAACCATTGTTATTATGATCCTGTTAAGATTGTATGTATTTTTGTTATTACTTCTTGCAAAAACCACTAAACGTATCGAGTTGAATGTTTGAGACATTCACGTTTCTTACCGGGTTACCGTGGTCACGAGAATCAGTCGGCTCGTGACTACGGCTGGTATCACCCGGTTGAAACGTCGAGCAAGGTATCTACTAAAAACCTTAGCCAGTACCTTGTAATAAGTACTTGAGTATCACGTTAAAATCCGTTTGATGACTATAAAAAGTATTGAGTTGAAATTTTACGGAATACAGATTACAATCTAATCCGGATTGTACATATTGTATTACAATCTGGATTATAGCAAAATATTATTTCATCCTGAAAAAAAAATCCCTTAGGAAAGACATCTCGTAAATGAACACATTTTAAGTTATATTTGTGGTATTTTTTGTCTGTCACAGAAATAATCTATAATTTGAAAATAATATGCCCGGACTGATGAATGCATGAAATATAGCAAACTAGTAATCTTTACTGCCTTCTGTTTAGTAACAATTTTTGAAAACTTTTAAATTGTACTAGTTAATATTTAATTAAGATTCAAACTTTATGTATATAGTTTATGCGAGTAAGTGAAGGCCGCTAGTAATTATTTCTAAAAAATATACAATTGTGTGTTTATTGAAAGTGTCCTATTTCCAAAGATGATAATTATGATCGGTCACCCAAACGAGCACAGCTCTAAAGTGTACAACAATTTAGAAGATCGTATTATTTTAATTAAAAAAAAAAAATGATTTATTTATAAAAAATAAACTTTCAATTTGTTTATCGATAATATTTGAAGAGAAGTTTCGTGTGGTTTGTGAGTAGCCGGTGGCCTATTAGATGGAAGGAGGTCAACGCATCTGAAGCATGACAACAATAATACGGATCTACTTGGCGTTATATTTGAAATTAAAATATGTTTTATTCGAAACCCGTGTTAATTTAAATTCGTTCAAATATTTATAGATTGATTTTTCTGGTGAAATTGAAATAGATTTGGCACGTGGGATAAACTGAAAGAACACGGAACAACCCTAACACTTATTGCATAAACACGTCACGTCCATTATTGGTTCAACAATTTCGTTCAAATACATTAAACGACGATGGATTAAAGGTGATAGTGGAAGCAGTCAATTTACACAATTGTAAACCTGGTAGCAGCGCTACGATTTTTTATAGTATAGGGGGACAAACGAGCAATAGGAGCCCTTCAACGACTACCGACGTCAATGAACATCAGCATAATTGTGGCGATGCGTTGCCCTCCCTTTCACCTCCCCCATCCCGCCAATGAGTCACCGACTACTCACAAACCGCGCGAACCGACACCGTAGGTGTCACTCTACGCCGGCATTAAGTGTGCGAGATGTACGACCCCGGTCGTGCCGGCCCAATTCCGTTACATAGGAGGATCTAGTGTCATGTACCATGCATAGCACTACATCTCCAAAGCACCACCTCTTTAGTAGACCTTTTAGTAGTAGGGAATATTACGCTAGCGCGTAGTTTGCCGTTTCATTATTACTAACATGACTAGTAGGCCGACACCGCTTCGCACGGATATTTCACAGATTTATTTGTAAAGCACAAATATTATAATCTTTTATTTCAGCCTCGTAAATATTACACGTTAGGCGACAAATGGTTAAATTTAAGAAGTTAATTTTAATTTTTGCAGCTGTGTTCACACCGTCAGCTATATTATTGAGGTTTTAATAATGATCTATAACGTTTTTGAAAATATTATACTCGTATAGCCTATGTTCATCACAGATAGTGTAGGATACTGATGGTAGAGGGGGATGCTCTTTGCACCCCTCTTATAAGAAGAGGTGGCTAAGGAGCATGAGGAGGAGATGCTCTCTGTACCCTTTTATATGAAGAGAGGAAAAAAGAGCAACAGGAGGAGGCGCTTTTGCGTACGGCGCAAGGGGTGAGGATAGGAACCTCACCCCACTGCAATGTCCCAAAGCTGGTGAGGTTGTCCTCTGGTTCAGGGCAACGCATCTGTGGGAAAGGCGTCGGCCCCCTAGCGGACTTACTAGCCCACTAGGTGCCCCGATGATCTGTTGTTTCGGGGCACCTCATGAAAGACTGCACTGATGACGGCACACTTGCGGTGGTCCTTGCGGGTAGTAGGCGCAATAATGCGCTGCAATCCCCACAGGACCAGGGCCTATGAAGGCGTGTAAATGCGTTTCCCCGCGTCAACAAAAAGAAGGATTCTAATTGTAAAAGAGCACCGAACGAACTAAAACGAAACGCTTTATAATTTTTTTTATGTACGCAAGAAAACGCATGACATCATAGTAACGTTCTGATTCAAACAATAAAAAATGATACCAATTATTTACACAATAGCATCAAAATATTACAGTTTACACAATATCTATACTCAAGAAGCGGTAACACGTGTAAAATCGTTAGAAAAATTATTCAGTGTGGCAAAATAATATCAAATCACACAGATGATAATTATTAGGTAACCTCTATGTTCTCGTATTGTTATTTTCACATCGGTTTTTAGCTGAGTAAAAATAAAAAATAAAACAATTTTAATGAGATAGATAGATAGAGAGAGAGAGAGAGAGAGAGAGAGAAGTCGTCTCTTTTACTCCATAGGGCGCTGCATGTCCTCTAAGCGAAGCATTATTATGCGTACCTCCTATAACTTACAGGATAAAAAAATTATGATGTAGCACAAATGTTAGCCTATTTTTGTAACATAAGAAAACATTGATAGAAGCTTCACTTAGCCCTCGTCCGTTTAAACGATCCCTCTCTGTATCGAGGTCATCCAAGGCACAAACCGTGCCATGTCTATGTTAGACATATATAAATCTCGTATCACTTTTGTCCAGGCTAATCTTCGAAACCATTGGCTTGTCTTAGTGAAATTTCGCACAGGTATATAAGTGCCCAACTTAAAATATAAGGTATATTCTGTAAGGGCTCATAAAAGTAACACTTGGTAAGGTAGTATTTATACGTATAATACGCTAAAGATGGTCTGACCGAACATGGAAGATATTTCGAAATGTTTTAAGATTTTTCTTTGATTATCTGTTTGTCCGTTAATTTGACCGCGCATCGTGTGTAGACGGCTGAACGAATTTCGATGCAAACTTTAGTAACCTGTCGAGGCTTTCCCCGTCCGTTCTTGGGATATGTTTTACGCGCATGAAACTACAGAGCACAGATATTAATATATAAAATAACAGTAATTTCAAGCCATAATTTGCGGCTTACAGTCAAATTTCTGGATATATACAAAATCTCTAATCGCAATGTAGAATTGCGCAAATTGAGACAATACAATTTGGCTCATTTGCATCCTATTCATAAAAAAGTTATCACATAGTTTGTTTTCCTGCTTTGGAATATAAGAAAGTAAATATTTTTCGTTGCTCGTCTTGTCTTGATAATAAAACGAAAAAAAAAGGAAACTTATTCTCTAAACTATTTCTGGTCTTGGTTCCTTTAGTTTTCAAGCGCTCCTTTTGCCAACGTCCCTTACACGCTAACCGTATGTAGGGCACACCCAACGAACCGTAAGCACATTTCCTAATTGACATTATCGATTTCATGCAAATACACTGAAGCCTACCAATATCCATAGTCTAATACAACTTAAATATTTAATGACTATATTTATATAGATAACAACACACAAAAAATAATTTTAATCAATGCACTAATGTACACACAGGCACAATTGTAACAAATTTAACTGTAATGTATTAAAGTGTAGTGTAATAAATGTAATTGTAATGCGTGTATATTTTATTTATTGTTCCACTATCTCCGGCCTTGAAATCGTACGCCGCCCACTGCCGTCTAGTAGACCGCCTACAATAATTCCGTTATCATCTATAAACCGTAGTCAAACAATACTTACCTGTTGATTTAAACACTAAACACCAACCACTAATTATATGTAATTTATATAAAAAGGCAACAACATTATTTCAACAACATCAACGATTACAATATAACTTCGAAATTGTATAATGGTATAAAATTATATTTGTTTAACTATGAATCGGCTTTTTAATACTTGACGGAGAAAAGCTTATTTTATTCAATGTATACAACAGAAAGTGGTATGGGTGTACGCAGGCGCAGTTTCCCGCGCATGCGTGCAGCTGTCATCAATACATTATGGCCGTTGCGAAGGTTGGCGGATTCAATGGACGCTTGATAAGCCTGTGAATGAATTGGCATGAATCAATTCAAGCTGCAAAGGTTATGTAGTTATGATATCGTGATGAATAATCTTTTCGAGTTACGTGTTGCTTACAAACGTGGTTGTTTTTAGGGCGATTTTATATCGCATTTGGCAAGGAAAAAGTGTTGATCAATTATTGACAAGGTGGGTTGATAATACCCGCGCAGTAACTGAAGTAGGTTGGAAGTGAATTGAAATTTATTGGCTGTCAGCCTATCGGTGTACGTGCGACTTTGCACTGACTACGGCTGATGATGATGAAATTGTTTAATGTTTTTATATTTGTTTTTGTATATACTACGAAAGTCGCGAGAACGATCAGGTTGTTGAAGTGAGGAGGAAATGAGGCACGTGGGTCAGTTCTGTATTGGAGGGCACGTTAGGGAATGTTAATGTCTGCCCGACACATACTTAAACACACGTGCATGTATGCAGCACGTTACCATGTACGCAGGTATGTAATGTAAAAAAATAATAAAAGGAAAAATATTTCAAAAATCTACCTTTATCCATATATATCTTCACTTGTACATATGTTGGTGACTACCACCGCCCATAGACATTTGCACTACCTATAACCAGAAGACAAAAAGTCTTTCGTAATCAGTCGAACTGTTAGGGCTGGCCAAGTGCCGCCAATCAGTAGTAGGTCCCTCCGAAAAAAAAAAAAGAAAAAAAAAGACATTTGCAAATCTAAGCGTCTTGCAGATACGTTGCCGGCCAGAACATCGATGCGGAAACACCAAGGAAGGTAGCTGGTTGCACAGCACACCGTAAAAAGTGGCGTTTTAAACGCACTGTTGTGGATTTATGGACATCAAGGTAATGGGCGTGGAACTTAGAGTTCCGTCGCGATGTCCGAAGATGGAATTTTGCTGCTGCTGTTAGGCAGAACAATTTCTCAGATCACTCTATACAGAAAATACGGTAAAAACGTATATTGAATCGGCAACTCTTGGCAGGGCCAAAGGATAGAACTGTCCGGAAATAACTTACTCGGTTACTATGAGTTGCTATACTTTGTATACGGTCAAATGAAAAGATCTGATACTACGGGGCCCACGCTCTCAGATGGGAGCAGTACATGAAGTACTCGATATGTAGACACTAAGTATTCCGATACTAACTGAGTTCGATAGGTAGGTGTTTTGAGAACGAAGTGATATATAGAAGAGTGATTATTTAGCGATAAACGCACAAACTTGTGTTTACGGGGGTTAAATTAGGCACGCCCAGACTTTGAATAACAAATCGTCGACTTCAGCACAAGCTCGTTCCGATATTCGTTGGTGTGTTCCCGGGAAATATTGGCACGGCTAGTGTATAAAACGTCCCCAGTACTACTGCGTAAAAATGAAGAACATTAGCTTGCAAAATGCCATTGATATGCAGAAGAAAAAGCTTAGGAGGTAGAAAACAGCCTTGGGTAACACCAGCGTTGAAATTTACCTGCTGCATTATAGCGGAATTGTGCAGACCCGACCGCAGAGGTACTGCTGTACTTCTCGCTCACATTACACCGCCGTAAAGTGTCAGCCATTCTGTCGTATTTCGAGTGCTTTGTAAGTATCCGGTGACCGGGGGGAGGAAAGGAGGACGATGTATCTGCATGACTATAATGTAACTATCTAGGGGTGTCGGTAGTCGTCAAAAATATTATATTCCTCATTTGCCTACGTACACTATAAAGGAAAAACATCATTTTTTTTTGTCTGAACGACAAATGCTGAATGTAATACAGATGACTATTGGCCAAATCAAATAACAAACGCTAAAGTGGACCATTCCGTGAGTTCCCATGCAGTTTGTGTATCGATTAGGTAACAGTTAACAAGTTACAGTACTGAATCTATTGGGTTGAGGGGGGTATGGTGTAGCTTGTCCGGCGTTCTCCGAAGCCAGCCTGTCACGAGAGGTATCCTGTTGTCTGTGGATCCAGGACCGTTCAATATAGAACAGAATAGAATATAATATAAATTTATTTAGCTAATACGCGTAATATAACGGTTGAAAGCACCCACAAGGGTTTAGTGGGTATTGCACCCTCGAGTGCCGAGTCCGACATACGGTCTAGGGGCCACTAGGATCCCTAGATATTTTCCGTAAATGGACGTTAAAAAAAAGGTTAAGGTGAAGTAACGCATCGACATAAACTTAAACTAGGCGGACGTTAATGGTAGTCGAAAAGGAATTGCTCGTATCCCCCTCCCCTATACAATAAATAATAAATAAAAGGAGACATCTGTCGTTTTAAATATATACTAAAGTTACACTAGACCCTTACGGTAGCTATGACTTCGTGGCTTTGCTCAATGTAAGTACAAGTAGAAAATTACAGATGGCGCTTATCCAAATTTACCAATAACATTAATTTCTAAAATATAATTTAAATTTTAACGGAATAAACCAATCCGACTTGACACTACTAAAAAGTACAAAATAAACTTATAATATGTAACATATTTTTATCAATATATTTTGTACAATGATGTGTGATGTGACATGCTTGAAGGCTTTATTTTATGAGTTTGTTTTTGTGTAAATTTTTCCATTCAATCATGAGAACGCTCCGATTGCTCGTAAGCAATCCTGTACTGCCATCATTATCAGCCCTGGACAGTCTGCTGGATGAAGACACCTTCATGACACAGAATGAACGCCAAGACGACCGGTCTCCTGCTACTGACATCCATCCCGGACCGGCTACGACACGGATATCGTCTCTCCCCCCTTTTTTTGACTCGAGGAAACGTATTTACGCGCCTTCACCGGCTCTGGTTGGGGACCAGTGGTGTGTGGGAGTCGCGGCACATTATAATGCTGAAAACCCACAAAAACCACCGCGAGTACCATCAGTGCCGCCCTTGGTATGGTATCTCGGAACAACAGATCTTCAGGGCACCTCGATGGCTAGTCAGCCTCCTAACTGACCAACTCCACCCCCACAAACGGGGTTGCCCCACACTACAAGAAAACCCCATTGACTTTGGGACAGTGCAATGGGGTGATGTTCTCGTCCTCGTCCCTTGCCCCGTGCGCAGAAGCGCCACCTCCTATTGCTCTTAGGTCCCCTCTTCTTAAAAGAGCGATTCCTCCTCCTGATCTTTAAGCCCCATCTTCTTATAAGAGGGGCGCAAAGATCCCCCTCAGTTTAATTGGCTTCGCCTGGGTTCACCCCTGGCCACTAAGCCCCACTGCCACGACAAGGCTTGAACCATGGTGGGGATTGTCTTCCCCTACCTGGTGCACGGTCGACCAACACTTCGTTTTCCCTAACGCGGCCTCCACTTCAGAACCTTACTGGCCCATCTGCCCTCTGATCTTCTGAGAGTGTGACCAGCCCCTTGCCACTATGTCGAGCTAATTCTTCGCGTGATCTCGGATACTTTAGTTCGCTGCCTTATAACTTTGTTTTGACTTCTATACGACAAAGAAATACCCAACATAGCCCCATACTATAAAAATATCACTTTATTTTCTCATCATTGCAATATTTATACATTTTATTTCACTATAGAACCCTAACAGTTTTACTCGTCTGTCGATCAGAAGGCTAAATCCAACTTTAACAGTGACCAATGGCTATGCCAAGTGAAGATGCATGTATATTATAATATATAATATAATATCGAATCATTTAGTGAGATTTAGTGCATTGCAAACGAATTAAGCTCCCGCTATTAGGACAATAGCTCTCGCTTACATGATTGTGGCGAAAAACTGAAAACTGCACACACGAAACACGCAAAAGTTCCGAAGGGTTTGTGAGTAATCTATGGCCCAATGGGGAGATGGTGAAGGATGGCAATGCACAGAAAAATGACGGTGTGGATATTAAGACAACAACAACAAGAAAATTGTTTATTTTCTTCCACAAATTAAAAGGAGTCACTTAATAGCTAAAATGACACTGGTCATTCAGAGAGAAACACTTGTGAAGAATGGACCCCAAACTAGACTAGGATCTGTATCTCGGGCTCGAGGCCTCCCTGATGCGAACGTTTTATAGTAGCTATATTAAGTATGTTACGACGTATGATACATATTTATGTATGGAGCCGAGTGCCAATTTACATTAATAGAGAGTTTAATTGCGGCTTAAGAAAGCATGCATACAAAAGTAAAGACATAAATTAACAAACAAAATGGCTCCGGGCGCCTTATTTTATGAAAAAAAAAAATATCATTAACCATCATAGACAAGTGGCCCGTTAGTTTTAGTACCACGCCAATACACAATTTAACCGAGTCCTAAAACCACAGCTTTTCTCGCCCGTCAATCAGCCGCTTTAGTTCCACTACAACATGTAATATACCTCCAGTGGTATCCCCGCTTGGGTCGTACGCGGCCCACATTAGTTCGTCCGATAATTAATCTTACTTTGCCCAATAATCCGTCTCCAGTGGTATCCGCTGGACGGTTCGCATCAATCTAACACGACCCGGATTTATCTCGATGTCAGATATCTATTGTAATGGCCACTACCGATTGTTGAGCTTAAATGTATGTATAGTTTTGTTTTGCATAATTATTTTTTTATTTCTAAAAATGCACGACCGGATGTAGTGTCATGCACCTGCATGGCACTACCTTCTCACATGCAGCATGGCACCACCTCTTCCTAGTACGGTGTCCCGTTTCTTGTGGTTTGTGAGCAACCAGCGGTCTGTTAGAGGTAAAGAGAAAAAGGCTCCGTTTCTCGTCTGGCCCTTTGTACAGAATCCCCTTATAATCTTCACTGAACATATTATTACCTATTACCTATAACAGTTTGTGAGCTGGCAGTATCGATAGTTTGATGTTTAATTTTTTTTAATCCCTATTTAAAGACTATAACATCATAAGGTTAAGTCGGCCTTACCTTTACTGAAAAAATAATTATACTCTTAAGTCTATATTCCTTATATGTAACGAATGGGTAACAAAACTTTTGAATCTGTCTCTACATTCAATTTAAAATTAGAACTAACAATGTTATGTATAAAACAGAAAAGTACAACATTTAGTGTCATCATAAATTCTATCATTTAGCGTTCATGTTTAACTAATCGTTACAAAAAAAACCGGTTCTTTATGACTCCTCAGAACTAGTTTTCCGTACCAATGAGATGTATGATCTTTTTTATAGTACAAGGGGACAACCGAGAAATCGGAATCTTTTCTAAGACTATCGATTCCCACAAACTTCAGCATAATTACTACGCCTGCAGCATGGCACTACTATTGTGTGTACTAAACAATGGCACATATTATATTATTGCGCTCTCAATTAATACATTATATGCTAGTTAATACAAGGTATTTCGCTTGCATATTGTTCCCTTCATGTTGTGATGCATTCACAATTCCGGCAAGCCACAAAGTAACTACACTAAAATATTTCTTTTATTTTTGTAAAACTTAACTTGCTTACTAATTTCCGTATTCTATTTGCATTCAATGGATGTATAGCAGCATATCACAGTTATATATACATACTTCTAGGACCAACAGCTAGTAAGAGGTAGTGCAGTGCTTCAATTGGGCCAGCACAAACGGGGAGGTACCTCTCGCTCACAAGATACTGGTGTAAAATGGCACCTTCGATGTCGCGTTTCGTGTGATTTGTGAGCAGCGGGTGGCCAATTGGAGGGTAGGATGAAAGGAGAGCAACGCATCGGCTTATTAATTTTGCTGATGTTAATGGGCGTTGGGAGACGTAAAAGGCCGAAATTTCTCGTTTTCCACCGTATAATATAAAAAAGAACAAGTTTTTCCCAAGCGCTGGTACATCAGTAAAATTTGCTATAGTCAGCATCAAGGGTACCTATATTCCCTCTTAGTGGTGTGGCACCTGATATTCCATCCTCCTTTCATGTTTATATGACCGCTGACCAAGGTTCACAAGACTTCGAATTCTAAGACAAGTAGTCTGTAGAAGCAGGTCACATTTGGTAATGCTCAGTATGTTTTCGATAAATTCGTGGGATGTTGATGAATTTCGGATTTGAGTAAAATAACACCATTCTTAACACCTTTAATTAATAATGAATAAAGCGGAAATGTTATACTAAAAATATGAACAGAAGATGAATGATGAAAAGTAATAACTATAAAACGCGAAATCCATTTGCACCTAAAAATATACGGACATTAATATAAATGTCTGATTTTTGCATAACCTACAACATATTTCATCGCGCCCATAAGCATACCGCGTTTCATCCATTCGCATTCATTACGACTTTACGTTTTGTGCCAAGTGTAGGCAAGATAGACGATGTACAAGAAATATGGCTGGGAGCATCAGGTACGAAACTTAGCGCCTTTGCGATTTATGAAACACTTCGTTTAAAACGTTTTTGAAGCACTTGGGATGGATATTAAAATGAATACAATGTAATTACGACATGTTTTTTCGATTTCCTCTTTACCGGATTACGATACGCTACTACAAATACAGTAACTGTTTAAGACTACCAACGCCCGTGAACATCCAGGTTCCTCTCCTCCCTAAAGATACTGAAGATATATTTATACAAAATTTTGACTAAATGACAAACGCCAGCTAAGGACGTCACCGACTATTTACTAAAACTTATGATTATTCATTCTGTATTATTTTTTTCTTTGGAATAGGGGGCAAACGAGAAATCGGAGCCTTTTTACGACTGCCGACGCGCAAATACATCCACATAATTACTATGCCGATGCGTTGTCCTCCTTCGAACTCACAAACCGCATGACACGCGATACTGAAGATATCACTTTAAAGCGGTATTGTATGCGAGAGGTACCTCCCCGGTCGAGCCGGTCCAATTCTGTTGTATAGGAGGACGTAGCTTCATGCAGCACGCATGGCGCTACCTCTTCCTTCCTTCAGCCAACGCATACGCGAATCAGCAACATATCACCTGTTGCTCTCATAGTCAATGTAAATAAAAAAACCAGCTGAATGCGATTTTAAGTCGGACGTCGTGGACTCTGTTCCAACGGTAGATACAAGCCTTACAGTTGACAAACCTACATTTTCAGGCATCTGCATACATTTTAACGGACTATACACACAGGTGTAATGTTTTTCTTTTGCAGTGTTCAAATTCAGATCTACCGATGTTTAGTGTCTTTTGTTAAGGTGGCAACTGTCCAGCTATCACGGCTAATGAGATGCAGCCTGGTGTGAGCTGGACGGACAGACACACATGCAGAAGGACCGTTCTATGGATAGATGGACCGACGCGCAGGCACAACAGGCACGGAGAGGCACGGAGAGGAGGGTTCCTGTCATACGACACACAGGAGGAAACGAGGGCAGGAGAACAGCGGGACAGTGGGGCAGACGGATAGATAGATAGATAGACAAACAAACGGACACACGATAATATGGGCAGTAGGACATCGAAGTTTTAGTAATGGAATCCCGTTTTAGTCTCTGCGTACAGAACCCTAACAACAATCATTTTGTACTCAAATATAAGAATCATACTATGAAATCTTATATAAGTATTTTCTTTTTAACACGAGAAGACGACACGAATAGGTCGTAACCGTTGAACTGCCGAATACACCCTAATGTGTACATTGAAGTGTGCGTTGTTTCGTTACTGTACTAGCTAAATCCACTCCAGAATTGCGAATCGACTCCTACTGTCTGCAATTGTCGGGGAAATCTACTTTTATATTGTTCCGGAGTGTAAACATGTATCATCAGTATTGTTCTTATGGTTTCGTACCCTAAAAGGAAAATAAAAAATATACTTGGATCTGCCAACAAGAGTACTTACCTTCCCTTCTACTATATACGAGTACTCACAAAATTTGTAAACAAGTGCATTTACAAAAATGCAAAGATACACGATTACATACTGAGCTGTCATAGTAGGGCATTCGTGTTTGCGTATGAACATTTTTTTTTTGCAAATGAAACCTTACGGACATGTTTTTATGTCGTTTTACCAAGCAAATTCTATTTGATAAAAGTGCACAATTTAAATATATTTTTTTTGCTCAGTCAACCGTAGGGGCATGAAATAAAGTTGTCTTTGCACATAATTTGACATTGTGCACATCTTTTATGACGGTGGTTTTTGAGACGCTGACGCGATCTTGATGTTCTGTAAACCAATAAAGAAATGAGGTAATTAAGTACTTATAGGTAAAAGATGACAAAAGTTATGACATCATAAAAAAAATAGAAATAATTTATTTGAGCACAACAAATGCATGTTGAAGTGTCGTCTGCAAATGTAATTTTGTCAACTGTTAAAAGTTGTGTTGCTCGTAGATACCGTTGCTACGAAACCGTTCGAGTGCAAGAGTGACCCGCACTTAGCCAGCTTTAAGTTATTCTTTTATAAATATCACTTTTCGATATTGCTCTGAAAAAAAAAAAGAATTCTGATGTCCAGAAGTCGAAGAGAAATAGCAGTATAGTGCGAGGGTTTCACTTTTTTATTCTTAACAATCAGCACCACTAGAATTTTAAAATTTTAAAATGATACCACCTGTCAAGAAGATGGTAATGCATTTTAAGTGAAATTAAAACCACCAGTTACTAAATGGACGCTCGGTAACTACGAAACATTAATTATGTTACATGGATGTGCGACACAATGGATGTGACATAATTAATATTATAATTTCCATATCAATACGGTATGTACAAGGTGAAAATGCACGAGATATGTATTATAATTTACCAAAGTTTTGTAGGCTTGTGATATATACACACAAAATCCATAGGTTCCATATGATGACATGAAATTATTGTCTTGACATGGTCTACCGACGCTAGGCTCCACAGTCATTTATCACGTACTAGGGACCAACTTTCTTCGATTCACTGCAATAACCGTGTCCCAAAAAAGTTTCAGTTGTTTCCACATTGAGTGAGATTCTAATCCCTCCCCTTGCCCCGTGAGCAAATACACTTTCTGTTTCTGTTATTTTACCCTCACCCCTTATAAGAGGGTTACACAGAGCAGCACCCGTTCGATTGAATTAGCTTTTAAGTAAATTTAATTTAATTTAGGTGTACCTTAGGCGACTGAGCCCCACCGTCACAAGGCTAGAATCAAGGTGGGGATCCTACAGAGTTTGTCTGTATAAATGGTGGTAGTCATGTACAGCGGTAAGCGCGACAACACAGCCCAATTCGGCTGTAATGCAGCATTGGTTTTCATATAATAATTTGTTAAATTTGATTCACGGATCACTAGTGTTACATAAATAATAATTAAAATGAATCATAAACCACTCCATAGTTCTTTGTTCTTACGCTCGACTAATTCAATGTCCTCGCAGGCCTCGAGGGATGAAAAATTATTTTCAATTAAAGTTAAACCATGCCAACTTGTAGACTGCGCTGCTAGCTTTAACATTCTATATTATTGATCGTGCTATTGTGCTTTATCATTAGATTATACTCTGTGTTTTTTATAACAGTTTTTTTATAAATAACAGTTTTTTTATGTGTAACGAGTATTCGGAACCACGTTTACCGACGCCCATAAATATCTACATAATTGCTATACAGATACATTGTTGTCCTTTACTCCGCCGCTCGCCCTCAAACAATTTAAAACAATTTGGCGTCAAGTTTTCATCTGCACTTGGTCAATTGCTTTGTTACGGAGAAAAACATCGACAGGAAACCTCCATGCGTAACAATGCATATAACATATATAACAGAGTAGATTGCCCTGTTAAATGTGTACTTTTCGGGTTTTTTGCCTATACTTTATTAATATTGCCATTGCAGTGTTGCAGACGTTTAGTATCAGCATGACCAAGGATGTAGCTTATGAGCGATAGCTATACTTACAGGTACTACGTGGTTTTGAATATTCAGTGGCCCATTGGGGAATGGCACGACAGAGGGCAACGCATCTGAATAATCAAAAACAATGCGGTTGTGAATTGGCGTTCATAGGCACCAAGTGGCCTCGCTTGTTCCTTTGTCCCATTGTAATATAAAAATACTTTACCTACAAATCAAAGGAAGTTATGGGTGTAATCATAATGACGTTGCATTATGCGTAGATATTGTTTTGAAAGAAGAATGAAGAAGAATTGATAACGGTGGGAGCATAAAATTATATTCTAACGCGGTACTTTCATTACTATATGCAAATCCGTAATTGTACGTAAGTTATATGCGTGTAGATCAATTGTATAACTGAATTTAGAGTCTGTGGATTTTGTGATAAATATAAATTTAAAATTAAAATAATATGGAAATATTATCAGATGGTGAAGGTGACGGCTGGACTATAATATGTGTTAAGCCCATAAATTATCTGTAATATTTTAATAATTTCCAAATAATAAACAATACTTTTAAGACTAAATAATTGAATTGACACAAAATAAATGACAAGAAAAAGCCGCTCTATGAAAGTCTTGTCCAATCACAATTACTTCCATTACTGATTAATTACTACAATTACAATTCCACTTACACAAAAGGGGTTTTATTTTTCCATTAATTTGGGGTCTGCTTAAAATTCAGGTCCAATCTACACATTATCATATTGCCTTCGTGACGGCCCCGATAACAGAGACGTGTCAATTTTCCTAACCCTCATTCCCTCGGCTAGGCAAGGCGTTTGAAACATGGTTATATTGCAACATCTTATACATGCAACTTTCAAGCTTATAATGAGAGTATCAGAGTTCATTTTCACGTTTGATATATTCGGCATTACTGTCGTCCAATTTTTTTCCAATGCAGCATTGCACTACCGACTAGAACAGGTTTACATGAAAGATACTTTTAATTAGACGACCGGCTGGCTCAATTGTTAACATATAACAATGACCTATTTAGGCTGAAACACCTGCAATGCCTCGTAGCGGCTATGAATAAGCGTACGCCACGTAGCACAGAAAAAATGGAGTCACGAAGACGTCAAGGTATTCCGTTTCGTAGCATGTTTTGGACGCATGATGTTGACTCGAACTCATAGTATCTTACTTCCTTATTGTTATTTTGCATCACATTTACAGATGATATCTACGGTCCCAGGAGGCTCATAGACCGTATGTCAGGCTCGGTAGTAGAGGGGCTGTATCGACTAAGCCCCTCCTCCAGCCGCCATAATTAGTAAATCACGGCAGGAAACAGGATCCCTCCAGCGATAGGCTGGCCTCGGTGAAAATACCAGACTTCTCCACCTCGGGATAGTATTTTTCAAAGTTTTC
This sequence comes from Eumaeus atala, assembly GCA_017140195.1. NCBI lineage: Eukaryota > Metazoa > Arthropoda > Insecta > Lepidoptera > Lycaenidae > Eumaeus > Eumaeus atala. Next base: position 706,272 of record JAFELO010000041.1, on the reverse strand, counting down.
ACTTAAAAATGTGTAATTCATTGTTTTATTTATTCCCAATACACCGCTCGTATACAAACAAGTCTCTAACGTTCCTAAATTGCAGCAACAACAACACATCTTTACGCCAGAATACTTAGGAAATAAGTAAACGCAACCAATGGTACCATATCATAGTATAATATATGTCGAGATGTCATTAGTATGGGAGCGAATTGACAACGAGGCGCAAGGTCTCATGTTCATGCGGACCGAGTTGAAGATATGTTTCGAGTCACCAGCGGGACTCACTTCACCTTCAGATACCGAGCGAATATCAAGTCCCTGAACTGTCTTTGTGACACGTACGTACTTGTTGATTGCAAAGTTGTGTAAAGTAATCATAGTTACTAGACCATTGTAAGAAGATACTTTGTTTTTGCTGGCTAACTCCATCAAGCCCATAAATGTGTACTCTGGTGGAGATCACGAACTGTGAACGGTACCGTTCACCGATATATATGTATAATGTCAACCCATACGAATTTAGGCTACAGCGGCCATCTTTATTCAGCATCAGCAATCCGACACGACCGGAGAGAAATTAGTTGCAGGAGCGACGGCTTATCGTGCTCTCCGAGGCACGGAGGTGCAACGCCGCCAGCTTCCAGACTCCGTACTGCTAGTGGAACCGGGATCACGCGTCTGTAGCTGAACGTGTTTACCACGAGACAGTCAACTTCAGACATCGAGCTATTGCAATCATCAGTACAAAAATGTTACATTTAAGTATATTGGATCATGACCCTGTTAGGGCGCAGCAAGTTAGTATAAATTTTATAATATTCTTCAAACAATAAATATGAGTATGTATGTTTCTGTAGCTTAAATACACTATTTTATCAGAGCCTTAAAGATACGGTTAGCAAAAGATACGATATTATGGTAAGCTTTATTAGGGTCAAAAGAAGATGTAAAACTCCATTACGTAGCATTATTGGATAAGCTAGAAGTCGGGAAAATTTTGGTCGCTGTAATCTCATTTGCGTACAAAACGGGACCAGTTCGTGATTTTGTTTGTATTTTTACTTAGGCCCTTTGTTTTTTGGACATTCTAAAAATCATCGCCACGTAATAAATTTGGTGTGAAAATTTCACAAGTAATGTTCGTGTTTCACGGCTAAATATAAGTTTGTCTTGTATGTGTCCCATCTATGCTAAACGTTATATAGAGTAAACATTTTTTTATTGTCAATAAAACGATATATTCAATATAAAATTTTACAAACACCTAATAGCGACAAAAGACCACTAAGTGCTTTACATTAACTAGGAGGTTCTACGGCGATATCTATAAATTACTTAATAGAGTATTATTACACATGGGTATGATATTAATTTGATTGTTTGTTACTTTGAATTGAATAAGAGAAACTGTTAGACCGATTTGTAAAATACTCTTACCATTAGAACCCTACATTATCTTTGACACACCGCATAACATTTTATAAAATCTTAGAGGTCATTATGAAAATTTCGATAATTGAACTTCATTGAATTCATATACTACATATATATATATATATATATATATATATTTATATATATATCTCAACCATCACAACCTTTAAATACTAATGGACCTAATTTAACATCGGCGACATATGAAACACAAATAGTTCAACACGCTGTACAGTTTCAAAATGGCGCTGGATGGCACAATGGACGGTGTAACCAAACTGATTACACCGCGCCATTTAACCACAACTCTCCAATTTGCGTTACACCAACACTATTCAACGCATCAAATCATTCTTTACGCCAATTAGTTATATTAATGTTCGGATAAAACACGAATTACTCAATTAAAGTACCCATTAAATTAATTTTATGTGCACATTTGTGGTACACTATATCCTAGAAACGATACAGTATTCACTGTTAACAGCTGAATCAATGTCTACAAAACATCACCATTATCATTAGTCCGAGGACGTTTACTGCTGCATATACCTCTTTTATAGAATAAGAGCAGCCTGAGCATTGTGGTGTTGATGCCCATGGACATCCACAAAATTGTTACATGTGCAGATGTGTGCCCTTATTTCTCTCCTACAAAGACCGCCGAGCTAAAATATTAAACGAACCTCACAAAACTCAATAACATAGCTGTCAATTTACTGTGTCATCATGTGAACGAGAGGTGCCTCCAGGACTGTGCCGGTCCAATACCAATGTGCAGGCATGACACTACCTCACTCTTGGGGGGCGTGCACATGCTTTTGGGGGAGATAGTACGAAGGTAAACACCATGGGTCACTGTCACGACACACTTACATCCAGCTCCCCACGACCATAATAAAGTATTCAGTTCATGTTCCTTTTCGTAAAAGAATAGAATAATTAAACACTATGTAAATTAAAAGGAAAACTGTCTTGTCGTATCGATGTTTTATAATATAGTAAAGTTTCAGTGAAGGAAAACCGATTTTACAAGACGAGTAACGGAGCAGGTTTTCAAATCGACGCGAATTCTTTTTTATCGTATTACCATTTTATTAATAATTCGTTCTAGATCGTAACTCGAATCGATAATTATTCTAGAAAATAAAAAAAAATGAGCCTAAAAAATTTATGACACTTTTTATATAACGGATAAATCTGAATGTCCCTAGCGATTTGTCTGATATAATAAAGGTTGGGTTTGGCCATTCCTCCCTGTCACATTAGTGGGATCTTAAAATCGTGACCGAAATTACAATAAAGGGGAACTTTTGTATAAGTTTCATTCATTGTAGTTTTACTTGCAATTTTTTGACGTGAAATGCAAACATATAAATGTGTCATGGCTGGATGGCCAGTACGACGTTCGGTAGACACTTTTTTAAATTCGGTTTCGTGCTTAAACAAAGATGACTGAATCTATAATAAATACTAAAATAGTTTCTACTTCTGAACGCGCTAATATCAGGAACAAATAGTCCTAATTGAAACAATATTTTTGTATTGAATAGTACATTTATCGAGGACTGCTATAGGCTATGTTCAGTACTCGAACTGAAACGCTAATTTGCTGTAGCGTCACGCATATCCAAACAAACGAGTTACAAATGATGTTACGTGACGTGTAGCTCGCCTATTGGTCAGTTCGGTGTTCATACCGAGTAATATACCGAGTACATGATACATGAGTAATAAACTTCTATGGTCAATAATAGAGTTCTAAGTAAATCACTTATCACATTATACAATTTCACGGGCTGATACCGAGTTGTTGTAATATGCTAAACGCACATGTTACGCAAATTACAACGATTCCGTATATACGCATATATTCATGCCGGTTAAACCTAGAAATATTTGAGACTAGCAGTTCGTCCCACGCCCGTGATAGTCGACCGTTCGCCAGTTTGGAAGACGATCTCCGTGCAGTAGCCGGTCCGGAATGGATGGGAGTAGCAGGAGATCAATGTCCAAAGAAAGGCCCATGTCCAGCAGTGGACCGATAAGGGTTGATAATTAGTGAAAAAAAAAAATGTTTACCAACACATAGTTTTTTACATAAAATTTTGTCTAAAATATGATATCTTAAAATCATAATATCATCTTTTTCTAGCTCATGCGCCTACAAAATTTCTAATTATTCGTTGATTTAAAATATAGCTCTGTATTAGACAGAGACCATATATATAAACTCTACTGTAAATATTAAAAAAAATGCATATTTACAAAGCCATTGACCAACTTATAAATCTCGCTCATCTTTCATGTTTTTGGACTATAGCACAATTTATCTTTACAAATGATACACACACTGGACGACTGCCGACCGTTTATCATACGCACAATTTTTTTACGTCACCATATATACAGAGTGTACTCATTTTATTTTGTTCGCTATTTATTTAGTACTAAATAAAGTCTCAGAAGAACCGATTGCAGGTGGGCCAGTAAGGTACGTGAGTGGAGGCTTTTCTTCACAAACACTTTGTTTACCTAAGTAAACAAAGTGTTGGTCGACCGCTCACCAGGTGGGAAGACGATATCCGGGCAGAAGCCGGTCCGGGATGGATGCGAGGAGCAGGTAATCGGTCGCCTTGTCGTTCGTTGAAAGAGGCCTATGTCCAGCAGTGGACCGATAAGGGCTGATAATGATAATGAGGAACGATAAAATAAACTCAGCAATCCGTACATAAAAATTGTAGACAATGTCATCTTGAACGTCCCTCTTTTCGAAGTCGTGCGTATATACGTACAATAATTATGCACTTAACATTAAATTTAACTATGTACATCGTTTGCTTTCCTTTAAATATATAGCTCTTCCTAAAGGCTTTTTTCAGTTCATTTCAGCTCGAGTGGCTTCAGATAGAAACCTACAATATTTTCAGTGCAATTTTTCACTAAGGTTTGTTGGCTGAAATCTCTTTGAGAGATACCTCGCCTTTTATGCTCTACACAGTAAGGATGGCGAGTTTGCCTGTATAGGCGTTTTATTAATTCTAAAGTCTATATTGAATACCTGTATCCTTTGAGGTTGTGGTTCGCCTCACTGAAATCTTTTTGAATTCTTTGCCGTTTAAAATTTTGCTACCCTACTATCTAGGAAATTCATACGGTATTTAAGACATCTAGTAACCGGTAGTGCCATGCTGCATTGCAGCCCTATCGGACGGCATGGCAATGGAGATTCGCCTCGTTCACAAGGTACTGCATGAAATTGTGAGCTATTTGTATATCGAGTAGTTTGTGATGTTCCGGTGCCCATTCAAAGGAGAAGTAGAAAGAAGGTTTACAATACAATTATGTGGTTATCCAGAAATGTCGGTAGTGATTAAAAGTCACCCATTTCTCGTTTTCCCCGCTATATTTAAAAATATATTTGAGTTATAGTGTATTTTTTAGTTACGAAAACAACTCAAAAACAATGTCCTTCTGTCAAATATGTAATTTGTAATTGATGCATTGTGCACTGTTCAAAACCTTCATTGTGTGTAAATCCGGTCTGATATTGATGTTGGTAAAGTTAAAAATGAAAATATATTCGGGTATTATTTTTCGCGTAGAACCCAAATCATACCGTCTGAGCCATTCATCACTTGTTCGTCCAGAATTATATTTCATTTTGTTCATGTATTCTTTTATTTTCCTGTCTCAACTCACAGCTCTGACTGGATATGAATACAATATTATTAGGTTAAAAATTTAAACATAAAAAGAAAATGAAATAATAATGATCTGTTTATTATATGGATTCTAATGAAATATGGCACGAATATACATTACAATCTAGAATTATATAACTTACTTCTTGCTACCAAGAATTTATTTTATAGTTTACTAGCTGACCTCACAACTACTGCTTTGCCGGGTTGGGTGAACAAGACAGTAGCCCATTATCAGTCCTACTGAATATGCATACAAAATGAGGGAAAAATAAGTATTCGAACCCTTATGATGATTACAAATTCCTTTATTCGTCCGCAAAACTTATATGTTATGTGAGCCCAATTTGATATGAATACAATATTATTAGGTTAAAAATTTAAACATAAAAAGAAAATGAAATAATAATGATCTGTTTATTATATGGATTCTAATGAAATATGGCACGAATATACATTACAATCTAGAATTATATAACTTACTTCTTGCTACCAAGAATTTATTTTATAGTTTACTAGCTGACCTCACAACCACTGCTTTGCCGGGTTGGGTGAACAAGACAGTAGCCCATTATCAGTCCTACTGAATATGCATACAAAATGAGGGAAAAATAAGTATTCGAACCCTTATGATGATTACAAATTCCTTTATTCGTCCGCAAAACTTATATGTTATGTGAGCCCAATTTGTTCAGTGAGCGACCGGCAGTCCATTGGCCTTTAAATGGTTTAGTTATCCGTTTTATCAGAAGTCTCGTTAAGGTCTGGTAACACTACGAACAGTAATCTTCATCTTTTACCCACTTTCTGGGGAATCAGCTCCACTTTCTTCTCCTGTCCCTTTTCTCTCAACGTACCTAAAACGCCGTTCTTTCCAGAGACGGAAAGGGGGGTAATGCATCTGCATAACATTTGGGCTGATGTTTATAGGCGTCGGTAGTCATTAAAAGCCTTCGACTGCTTGTACTGGCTTAGTTGGTATGATGTCTTTGAAAATTTACAAACCGCACGTAACACGGCAGACTTTACTTTTTCAAAATGAAGAATAAAGATACAGTAAAAAATTGGCTACAATATTTAATGATATCTAAAATCCGCTAAGGTTTAAAGAACTACTATATAATAAGCTTTGCAGTGGTATCTTGTGAGTGTCGATCACAACAATAATGCTTGCGCAATTTGATTGCAACACAGCGTGATACCATCTTTTCTTATTTCAGAACCCGTGTGGTTCCATTTCCATAGACTTTTTTCCTTCCCAAGTATTCCCTCGC
>JAFELO010000041.1:671351-699856 GCA_017140195.1 Eumaeus atala | reverse complement strand
TACTAATCTCAGTAAACAATGGCCCGATTTTAAATTCTTTCTCAACACTAGACAGCCAAATTATGAAGGAGGCTTATAGGCGATATTCTATTACGCTACAACAAATATTATCAGAGTTACACGAGTAAAGCCGCGGGGTGTTGCGAGTCTTTTATATTCGGATTTTTGAACTCCGTAAAACAGTTGGAAATATGATTTCCGCAACACTTGGTACATGATAAATTAAATATGTCAATGGCTGTATCGTCCCCTGGCGCCTGCGATACCAGTGAAAAACGGCCCACGATCGCTGAAGTATGGACGGGACACACACATTTTTGTCAGCAATTTATTATCTCACGTCGATAGCAAATTTTTGTATTTTATAATGATAAAATAACGTTTAGCAATATTTTGCAAGAGGTAGTACTATTGTTTCACTGCATTGGGTAGTCACTTCACGCAGCTGCATACAAATATAGCTTCTTATCTATCGTCAGAGATTGTCTGGGAGAAGGTAAGATGGGTGACATAGGGAAACTCATATTCTTACTGCGAATATCTGTGGGCTTGAAGGCTGATCATAAATTCCACTTAATTTTACTTTTCATGTTTACTTTTTTTTGTATTTTTAAGAAACACGATAAAATCCGCTAAAGAGTCACAATAATACATATTTTCTTTTCAAGAATGGAAAATCTTCAGACTTTCTTTACCAAAAAAGACAATCTCCACGTTTTGTGTTCCAGAAAAGACAATCTTCACATTTTCTTTTCAAGAAAGATAATTGTCAGATTTTCGTCTCAAGAAAAAATAATAGTCAGTTTTTATACTCACATTATACTGCCGTAAAGTGACATCTTCAGTATCGCGTTTCGTGCGGTTTGTGGCCCATGGGGGGAAAGGGGGGCAAATGTTCGTGGGTGTCGGTAGTAGTAAAAAGGCTCCGATAACTCGTTTGCCCATATATAATAAAAAAAAGAAAGCAGAATTCATTTGTCTAAGAAGGGCCTACAATACATTTTAGAAACTTCTTGTGGTCCCAGGTAATACGTAGTGCAGTGCTGCATTACAGTGGAATTGGCGCCGTAAAGTGAGTCCTTCGGTGTCGCATTCCATGCGGTTTATGATTAGCCGGTGGTCCTTTGGAGAAGAGGAGGAAAAGCCCTTCCTTTTCCTTGAAAGAACGCATTGACGTAGCAATTATGTAGATATTCATGGGCGTCGGAAGTCGTTAAAAAATATCGATTGCTCGTTTGCCCCTCTATACTATAAATAAGTAGACCAAAATTCCCGTTTATCTATAAGTCTATGAAAAATATAATAATAATAACAAAATAATAATAATAATAATAATAAAAGAATAATAATAATTAAATAATAATAATATCTGTGGACATATCACACCACGTTAGCCCAGTCCTGGGGTAAGTACCGTAAGGACTTGTGTTACAGGTACTAGACAACGGATATATTTAATATCTTTACAAATTTAATAAATTTTATATATTTAAGATTTGCATTATAGAAATAAATACACAACATGTATAAACATCCATGACCTAGGCGGGATTCGAACTTTTGACCTCTGGCATAACAAGCGGACTAACCGCCACGTTACCAACTGAGCCAGCCGATCATCAAATAATATAATTTGGATTAATTTTAAGACTGTACATCTCAAATTTAAAGACATCTTGTTAAGTGTTAAATGATTTCACGTAATTAATTGCTCGAACTTCCCAGATGGGACTTGGCAAGTAGATTTAATTGAGCAAATAAAATTCCACTTACCTCACACGCTCGGGGGGATTTCGTGCGGTAGTTTCCGAAGTTTGCTGAATATTTGTAAGCCCTACTCTAATGTATTGTTCAGTTACAATTTGCTCTCTTGGTCTAGTGGTAAGCATGGTTCGCCGCCGATCGGTTCCAATCCGGGTTCGGGTCCCTAGTGAAACCCGAAAATTTTATTAGGAGAATTTATTTTATAACGAAACGAGTAATCAGAGGCCCATATACATCCTCCTCATTTCCAATGGGACACCGTTGACCCACAAAACGCGACAACATAGCTATCAGTTTATAGCGATGTTATGCGACCGAGAAGTTCAAGGGAGGACCAGTGGGGTCCAATACTCCTCGACACATTAACCTTGTAAAATGATAGTTATGCTTTCGCGTTTTATGTGTGAGCTTCCGGTGGCTTTTATAGTATATCGGGCCAAAAGACAAATCGGAGCCTTTTGGCTGCTGTCGACGCCTATAGACATCGCCATTATCATGGTGATGCGTTTCCTTCTCCCTTCCAATGGACGGTAGCTGATCATGAAACAAACAACCGCATAGCTGTGACTTTCCGAGGCATTAAGAGGACACTTTACGGTGGTGTCATGTGAGCGAGTGGAAACTCCCCAATGCAATCCGGCATGGCACTACCTCCTACAAAAATGATGATGGAAAAGGTTCAGCGCGGTTCTAAATGCGGATTATCGCCGTGGTACGCCGCTAAAGATTTAAACATAAAACAAATTTTTCAGCATAACTTTTGTAATTTTATAAGAGTGTCTTTATTATTACAATAATATGTCTTATGCATATGTATATTAGGGTCCAATAGCACGCGACGTATGAGCTCGCCGAAGTGGCAATGGTCTGGTCAGATGACAGATGGGCCAGTGAGGTTCTGCTGTGAAAAGGCGGGAACCACCAGGTGGGAAGACGACCTCCGTGCAGTAGCCGGTCCGGGATGGATGCCAGTAATAGGATATCGGTCGTTTCAGCGTTCACTGAGAGTTGCCTACGTCCAGCAGTGCACCGATAAGGGCTGATGATGATGATGAATACTCGAATCCGGAGTATAGTCTACAAAAACTCGGTCAAGGTTTGCATTACAGCAACTGAGGTCGAGCAGGGTTTCGGTTACCATTCATAGTGTGCAGTCGAATTGAGCCAGTGCGAACAGAATACCACTCGCTCTCGTATCACGATAGAAAGCTTATGGCTTAATTAATGGTTGGATTTAATAGCATAAGAAACACGATTCTATACTGAACTGTCATTCTAAAACTTCGTTGATTGTACACAAGTACTGACAACTATACAATTGAAATAAATAAATAATTTTTTTTCGAAGTTTCGAACGCGCATGCTTTTAAATTGTTTTAACAAAGCGGTTCCATTTGAAAATAGTGCATAATATAAACATATGTCTTGTAAACTCAACCTTATGGGCATTATTATAAGTTATTCCTACGATGTGCACATTTTACTATGTGCTATCGACGATACATTTATTGTACACATGTTTTATATGGAGTGTTTTGGGGCGCTGGCCGTGGTGGGGTGTATCTTCGTATTTTTGAAGTTATTCTTCTTTTGAGGCGTTAGGTAAATTATGAAAAAAAAATATGTGATGTATGCGCGAAAACACCGTATTGAGAAACCGTCACGCAGAAGTTAGCTAAACTCAACATTTTAGTTTTCAAGCAAAGTTACTAACGCGTTATATTAGCTTACAATATTTAAATCACTTTTTTCTATTGTATGTGTCGTTTTATCTACAGACATAGAATAAGGAAATAGATTTTTTTAATATTTTAATTTTTATATTTTAATTTTTAATTATTTCAAAGAATTAAAACTTTTAATACGTGTACATTACTACGCACACACTGTTTTATTTAAGCCAATGGCTGTAACAGTTCCTATTATTTAAGTATGTTTGTTCTCGTTTCCCTATCAATTATTAACATTTTATTTTTCAGAAGAATTCTAAGACAGAAAACCTTAAAAGCGAGTCACTATAAGTGTAGCCTTTCTAAAGCTCCTCTGTTTCCAAATCTTTTTTCGTACACTGATATTGTATTATCTTTTTTATAGCTAAGGGCAAACTAGCAGTCGGAGCGTTCAGATGGCAAACGATGCCCATAAACATCTGTGAAGTTGGTTTGCAGATCCGTTGTGTTACAATACGCTACGGGAAACTCACAAACCGCATGAAATGCGCCTAGCTGTCACTTTACTTTAGTGTCAGGTGACGGAGAGTTAACTCTCCAGGCGTGCCAGTCCAATTTAACTACATTGCAGCATGGCGCTGTTTCTCATGTGAGAGGAAACTCTAAAAGGAACATTTTTTTAAAACGACCTTAACTTATTTTAAGAGCATTAAGAAATATGTAATTTCAATTAAAGGAAATCCCCTAAAAACCTAAACTACTTTTGGACAAAAATTTATAAGAAGCTGTATTATGCAGGACAGCCTAAGCGACTAAGACTACAAATAGCTTAAAAGGCTTCGTCGCAGAATGTCCCCTAATCGCAAAACGCCACTCTGCAAAATATCCCTTATACAAAATATATTTTTCGTAAAGCGTAATTCCTGTTTATCCCATATCTGGATAAGTGTCTCCAGGGATTGAGGTCGTTGAATATGGGAATTAGAACGGGTGATTTACTGGTGAACTGCCTGCATTATGCAGACGATGTTGTACTTTTAGGCTTCGCTCCGTCTGAGCTACAATCACTAATCATAATTACGAAAGATGACAGCGAGAATGTGGACTTACACATGAACGTGAAGAAATCTAACGTTTTAAGTATTTGGAAGGTAAGTAACCAGAATCGACGTAAGAATTATTGTTATGGTCGATGATGTAGCGCTAAAACAAGTGAATGAATTTGTATATCTGGGTTGTGTGTTTAGCGGGGATGGAAGGTACACCGCAGATGTTGAAAGAAGAGTGTGTGCAAGGAACGGAGTAAATGGAACGTTAGGGAAATTGCTTAAAAGCACAAATTTAAGTCAGGGTCTTGCCCTGAACAATTACGTGCTAGTCCCAACGTTACTGTATGGGAGTGAGAGTTGGGTATGTCAGAAAAACATGAAAGTGGAATTAACGCGGTCGAGCTGAGGTCGTTGCGAAAAATATGTGGCGTAACCCTTGCCGACTGCGTTCGTAACAAAGAAGAGAGAGCGAGAGATTAGGAATGGATGAAAGTAACGGTGTTAAGATGAGAAAGGGCATGTTCCGATGGTTCCGACGTGTAAAAAGAATGATGGGTCTGAGGTTAATGGAACAGATATACAATGCGAATGTGGAAGAATGCAGATACCGGGGAAGACCCAGACTAACATACCATGATCAAATTGGTCGGATACTGTCCGAAGGTGGCGTCCGGAGTCTTCGCGACTGGCGTGTTTGTATAAAGAAGAGTTATGAAAGTGGAGGAAGTAAGGCAGGTATGTAAGGATCGTGACATGTGGCGCTCCGTTCATTCTGCCTACCCCGTTAGGGAACTGACTTGATGATGACGTGTTGTTGTTGTTTTTGTAATTCTCTCAAGCCACTTGGTGTGATAGAACTATTTTTACCAATATTATCGCGGTTTATTTATTTATTTAACTTGCCATGACCATAATCACTGTTAAGCATCTGAAGCGTCTAGTTATAATTAAATAAACCGCGATAAAATTTGTAAAAGTAGTATTATTGTAGTGACTAACATTCACGTAAACTTAATACATCAACACTTGTTTTCATTCAAAGTGGTCTTCTATGGTTTAAAGAAACAAAGATCGTTCGGAGCATTTCCGTTACTACGAACCACAGACACATGCATGCTTATAATGAGGACGTGCTGTCCTCCTTTCCTCATGTGCAATGGGCTATAAGAAAGACGCTAATCGCACATAGTACGACTTGAAGCACGATTACAGTCATGCTATGTGCAGTCTTGTTCATACGATATACGTGTAAAGAGTTTAAGTTAGCTTCAACTTTACGCTAGTGTCTCTTGTTTAAGTTTTTGTGTTGAATCTTGCATTGGACGATCTCTTGATTCACAGAATACAAACGATTAGTTCTCCTATGAAATCGTTATAATCTAACTGCTCGTTTGGGAAATGATTCAATTTCAACGGCAATCGTCGATTGCACCATCATGAAGGTGTCTTATACTATCGCGTTTAGTGCAGTTGGTGGCGAACCGGTGGCCAATGGGAAGGGAGGATGGAAGGAGAGCAACGCACTACCATGGCAGTAAAAATGCGGAGGAATGTGGGTGTCCGTAGTCGTAACAAGGGTCCGATTGGTCGAGGCCTTTTTTCTTTGCTAGAGTAGTCACTCTATAATTTATATAAAAGGTTCTAAAATTGAAATTAGAAATAATTTGAATCCTTTTGGTTATTAAAAACACAAAATTGATAAAAATAACGTGAAGCATCTACTCACTTAAAATCTCCATTTAATAACCCTATAAACCCAATTATGTAACAGCAGGTGACATTTTTCAGTCACCAAAATACAATAAGGAAAGATATTAGGAAAAATCCAAGGAAAATAATTTCTGCTTACTTTTAATGCCCACAATTAAGTTAAGCCGAAGCTTTTATAAAAACAAATTGCAGGAAATTCCTGACTTAGCGTCGCTTTCCGCCGTTTGCTGTTCAGATATAACGTTTCATAAGATTTCGGTAACGCAATTTGTGTTGGAACAAAATAGTTGTAATATTTTACATGTAAATTAAATAGAACTTAGTGAAATATAAGAAAAGGAAAATAAAGGAACTTCTTTTTTTATTCCTTAAATAACAAACTTTGGGGAAAGACATGGCCAGTAACACAAGTTCCCATTAAAAATCAGTTAAGCAAGCCTTATATGAACTTACTAGCTGTCCGTCCCGGCTTATCACGGATATTTCACGAAATATACCAAAAATACATTGTTTTATCAAAAAACGCAAGAGTTATAAGTTTTGGTTTCGGTCTTATAATTATTAATTTAAGTCAGAACGTCTGTCGGGTCAACCTGCTGCCAAACATTTCTGCAGCTATACACGGGCTTTGAACTTTTCATTAACGCGTTTGATTACATTGTTGAAGTTTTTATAAAGATCAAAACTTTAAGGAAAGTGACATATAGCCTACGTTCATCCCATTTACATGGGATGAAAAGAATTCTAATGGTAAAATATATTTTTAAATCTATTCAATACAAGTAAACAAACAAACAAGCAATTTAATGTTTCCACTTTAGACTATTGGTATAGGTGTGACAGATTAATAACGAATTTGCCGTTACGGTTTCGGTAAGTTTTCATGGATGCCGGTTAGAAAGATTCAGCGTCTACATGGGGAGAAACGTATATGGGAGTCTTCTGATTACTTCCGGCTCCCGTAAATATCCGCATAAATGCTATGCAGATATGGTCTCCACCTTTCCTTTACATTATCAATGGGCTACGGTCTAATCACATGCAGGACACCGGAGTTTTCTCTTTACAGTGGTATCGTGTCAGGAGAGGCACCGTTCCGGTCGTTCCAGCCAAATTCGGCTACAATGCAGCATAACATATCTCTAGTTAGCATTACTTCTCTTTGTGGACGTACCACCGTCCGGGGAAATAACTCTTGCTTACATGACCTACGACCGGGTTTGTTGGTTTTCTGAAAATCGACCACAAACAGAAAGGCAGCTTTTAGGGGCTTTGTTTCTTAATATTCAAAAATTTTTTTTTTTTTAGGAAGAAGTAGTGCCATGTTGCATAGGAGAAAATAGTGCCATGCATAGTGCATGACACTACAGCTACGCAACGGAATTGGGCCGGCACGACTTGGGAAGTACCTCTCGCTTACATGACACCAGCATAAAGTGTGATGCTCGGTGTCACGATTCGTGCGGATTGTGAGTAACCGGTGGCCCATTGGGGGAGGGGGGAAGGAAGACGACGCATCGGAATAGTAATTATGCGGATGTTGAAGACTCAAATTTCTCGTTTGCTATATAAAAAAACACCTATGATGCCGCGCACTTCTGGTTCTGGCTGACCGTCGAGTGTTGGTTGTTGCTGTGCACACCTCAACTTGAAGGTTTTAATGCACTTTAGTGTATAAGTACTAAAACACTATGACGCTATATCTAATAAGATCCGAGATACCACGGAAACCAGTGAAACCACGGGACGTTGCTCATAGTTATAAAAAAATATAATTTCATTTATCCCTTGCAAAAATACTTTTATATTCTCAAAGTCACGGACTCATCAAACTGCCCTCGTATGTATCAGTCACCATGATATGCGTAATGCTGATGCTATACTTTCATTATTGTATGTTAACTTATGATCCAAATCTGTGTCGGGTCGTCAAAACAGCGTTCTAATATCAATCGACGGCTGTCGTTGAAGAGCCCATCTTTTAAGCACTCCCGAGTATCTTCATGGCGGAGTCTCCTGGTCTGTAATAAAAAATCCTATGCTAAAGTTTTCTTTTTTATAGCAAAATATCTAAATCAGCGCTACATGCATTATAATCACTACCGAAATACATCCATAATTCAAAAATATAAAATATTTTAATGTACTTACACAAAGTTCGGCGTTATCGAGACAAATCTAACAACACGTAACAGGAAAGAAATCACTGGTGGGCACGGACATTTATATAATTAGATCGCTAATTTTCTTTGTATGTATTCCAAAAAAATAATTCATTTACAACCTTTTCTTCAAAAGTCCATTTCTGTGTGACAGCATGATCGTGACAAGACCTGACCATCAAGAAGTTGAATAAGAAATCCAGACATTTGTCATCACGTTTGATTTGATTTTTTAACGTGTACTGCCAGAACTGAAAGTTGGATTACCAAAATAAACTGTGGTAATTTTGGCAGTCTGGTGTCATGAATAATAAGTCAAATCTAATATTTGTAGCCGTCACCGTGACAGAGATATGTTCAAATGCTGCAGGCTAAGGTAAATAAATATACACAAAAAAGTTACATTTGTGTTTAGTGTATCATCATTTTCATAGGATACCCTCCGAACGGCAACTGGTTTACAATCTATAACCTGATTTTTGGACTAGGGGGCACTCATCTGGATACAGAGGGACAGGTAGGAGCGGTTGGACAGCCGTTCAGGAGCAGGTGTTGCGTTAACCCGTGGCGACATTTATTTCTTAATTCACTCATTATTTCAAGGCAACGCATCTGCGAGTTTTCTGATGTCGCGGATGGTTGCTGGTGATCATTTACTTAAAAACTCACCAACTGCTCGTTTGCTGCATATGTTATATACTTCGATAATGTAACCATAAAATATGAAAAAAAAACCCTTATTTAGCAGCTCAAATTAACAGCAAGACAACTTAAGAAAAGGCAGCGCCATGCTGCATAGAAGAAAATAGTGCTATGCATAGTGCATGACACTACATCTCTTGTGCAACTTCGCTCACATGCTCGTAGTACCGCCGTAGAGTGACATCTTCAGAGTGGCGTTTCGTGCGGTTTATGAGTAGCCGGTGGCCCATGGGGTGGAAGGAGGGCAACGCATCGGCATAGCAATTATGTGAAAGAGACCGTTTTGTTTGCCTCCCTATTCTATAAAAAAAAATTACCTGATTACCACCATGCCCATGACAAGGTTTTGGACCAACTGAACTCATTTCGTTTGTATGTATTATTGAGGAGTCCATACAAATACCACGAGTATTATGGATCTGAAAACATAATAGTATACTCTATTAGCCGTGTCGCGTGTATGATATTAGTACAACTAATAGTAATTATAATTTTTAGAGACTTGCAACTTGTAGCATTATCAACTAATTATCATTATTATCATTATAATTATTATTTATATTAATTATTATTATTAATTATTTATCATTATCAACTAATTACCACTATCATTTCGGATTGTCAGCAATTTTTTATGTCAGAAACTGTTACTGACTCTCGTGATATTTATCGAATTTGGATGAATATCACGAGAGTCAGTAACAGTTTCTGACATCGAAAATTGCTGACAATCCGAAATGGTACTGCTTCTTGAGGTAACATTCACTGATCACAACAACCAGCAGTTAAGTTTTGGTAGAAACGCATGTAAACATCCTCAAAACCAGAGATGCAGGTGTGTTGCCTTCCCATTTTCTCTTGTAACAAGCCGCATGAAGCTCGAGAGCTTAGCAATACTTTCTCGCCTGTGTGAGCCTCAGGTTCAACTCTGCAGGCCCAACCTACTCTGTATCGCTGACATGAATAAAAATCTAATTCTAATAGATTGGTAAAAATCGTTGGGCCTGTTTTATCTCTGGCTGTGTTGGGTTGCAGGTATAGAATAAAGAAATAAAGACTCTTCTTCGTATACACTGTTAGATCTTTTGCAGCATAATTATATACTGCGAAGTTGGCTTGGTGATAAACGCTGTAACATAAATTCGTACAGGAAAACTAATATTATTGTAGGTAAAATTCAAATGCGTACTTGTCCGTATATAATCCCCTTTTCAGGCACTTCTAGTTCTGGATAAACGTTTTTCAGATACCACTCAAATGATTTGCATCCTAATTTATCGCGTAGTTCTTTTTGTTTACTGACGTCACCAAAATCTTTTCTCATATTTCCGATTCTCTGATAAAAATATTTTGCATAATCGTCCATCCATACCTAAATTAAGCCAATATTTTTGAAGTTATACTTCTTTTGGCACATTAGGGAAAAACAATGAGAGTAAAGTATAAGATGCGTGCGCACGTCACTAAAAACCGATACCCTAAAGTGAGAGATGCCGACACATTAGCACACACGTTAGCTATAGTCGACATTTTAGTTTTTCAGGAAGATAACAACAAAATAAAAGTAAGGACACCTAAGTATGTTTGCGTGAGAACTAACAACTGTATTCACGTTATTATTTATTCAAGTGTTTCTGAAAAAAAAATTCTATCTATAAAATCTATAAAATATATAAAAACAGATGTCACAACAGGAGGACCAAAGTCACGGAATAAAATACCACATTTAAAATTAAAAATTAAAATTCTTAAACAAATTCTTAAAAAAAAAAACTAACTTGAGAACAACTTAGATCTTCGAAAAATTTACCTCCGCTAGGCGCATAAAATTCTTCACCATTAATTCATTTGTGCTATAAGGAAACAATTTTCTAAAGACATGTCCTACATGGGAACACGTTGCTATTTCCATTGAACCCCCGCACATCCACGCCTTGAATGACAATTCCAAATTTTCTGCCCCCCATATTTCAAACGACTCATCGTAGTATTCAATTCTTTTAAAAAACTGTGTGTCTATAGCAAACAAACCGCCAGAAATCGTTGGTGTTTTTACGGACTTTCGGTGTTCTGTCTTAGTTTTTTGGTAAGGTAAGTATCTCCAAATAAATTTTAATTCCCAATTAAATCCTCCCACTGCAATATTATTTTGAGCTGTATATTGAAATGTTGTGTCATCTATACTATCTATCATTGGACTAACAACTGTAGTTGGATCTTCCTTAATAATTTTCAAAAGAGGTTCTAGCCATCCTGTAAATCAACATAATTAAAATTTGTTGGTATTTATTTTGATACTACATGAAGATGCCTTGTACCCCTTTCTTCCTCTCGTCCAAAAGGCCTCCAGGAAATCACGAACCGTATAAAACACAAAATTGTCCTAAAATGTGACAAGTGTGTGGAACGAATGTCAAATTTTATATTTTTGTTTGGAAACAGTGTGTTGTATTTGTAACGTAAAAATTTTACTAATACAATAACATTGCATAAATACGTGCCGATTTGATAATATCCTTTTATGAAGTCGGTAAGAGTAATCTCCTTTTTTGAAGGCGGTTAGAAATAAAATTAATTTACTAAAACATTTTTGAGGCACAATTAGTATTTAGACAAAAATTGCTTGAGAAAATAGGAATAAAGTGAGACCGTCAAATATCGTCAAAAAAATAACGGCTTAAATGGGAGGCAAAAACAATACCTGTGGTACATTCGCAATGACTGTCAAGGAAAATGACAACGGGCGATTTCGCGTGTTTTGCGCCCAAAACACGAGCCCTTATCAGTCCCTCCCGGCGCGTCGTCCGTATCAGAGTAACTCTGGGTAACGCCGCTGTATACTCCCCCAGACGCTGTTTAAGGTGAGCTACAATGTTAAATGATGTTAGTTAGTCCACACTTTGGCACACGGTGTGAACAAGATGCTCGGAGGGGAACCTCATGCGATAACACCGTCCTGAAGTTGGCGTGATTGTCCTGTGATGCGGTATCCGTCCCTTAGGGAATTGACTAGCCATCGAGATGCATTGGTGATTTGTATTTCTGAGGTACCTCACCAATGGCGGCATTGAAAGGATTCGCGGTGATTTTTATTAGTATGCGGCACTATAATTTACCACTAGTCCCACACACCTCTGGGTCTCACCCAGGGCTGGTGATAGCGCGTAAATGCGTTTTCCTACGTCATCAAAGTATAAAAATGATTTCTTGCAAGCATGAGACTACTGATGTACACGCACATGGGCATAATAATTATACAGATAGATTGTCCTTTTTATAGCCATCGCCTCACGCTGGTGT
Source organism: Eumaeus atala (assembly GCA_017140195.1). NCBI lineage: Eukaryota > Metazoa > Arthropoda > Insecta > Lepidoptera > Lycaenidae > Eumaeus > Eumaeus atala. The sequence goes on along the minus strand of JAFELO010000041.1, from coordinate 687,499 downwards.
ATTTTTTTGCACCAAGCGAGGCGCTTTCTCAATTCTGCTATCACTAAGTAGTAATTATTTTCATAACAAGACCACGCTGCCGCTGTACCTAAGTATTTTAATTATCCAACTTAACCACTTTCTGTGTCAACACAGATAACATAAACACAAACCTAATTGGTTCATAATGTTGAACACTGTCTGTAATTTTGTTCAATATGGTAAAAAAAAGTTTAAAATGTTGCCAACTTACGCATGTCCGAAAAATCATCCACCAATATTATTCGCTCTAACAACTGTTCTGGCGATCTGTTGAGTACCGAGTGAACAGTTCTCAGCAGTGTAGACCAGGCTTCGTTGTGAAAAGTTATGACAACTGATGCCCTTGGTAAATCCCTATAAACAATCTTGGAACACCTAAAATAATAACAATAATAATTATTATTATTAATAAAGGTAAGTGCTCGTAATTGCCACGCGGAGCAGGCGGATTGGCAATCGCAGATTAAGATTTGGACCAACTCCACTGCTGCCTGTCAAAAATCCGATTGATGGAACCCTCATTACTCAGCGCGTCCGCAGTCCGGTGGTTCCATCTGGTTCACTGTCACTATGAACCAGGTGGGACACCAAACAACCAGGTCGCTGATGCCTCATAGATTCCAAGAGGCTATTGGAGAGCTTGCAGGAAATGTTGCACAGCCTAAATGAATCCTTCCGACGTATTGGTCTTAGGATGAACTTGGACAAGACATAGGTCATGTTTAACGAACACCTTCTCCCTAGGCCGATTAACGTCGATGGTGCTATCCTCGGAGTCGTAGACAAATACGTCTACCTCGGGTAACTATTGCAATTGGACATAATTTCGAGAAGGAAGCCGATAGAAGGATTCAGTTGGGTTGGGCAACCTTCCAGAAGCTTTGTCCTATTCTCACGTCGCCTGTACCGCAGAGCTTGAAGACGAAAGTCCTCAACCAATGCGTGATGACCTACGGGGCCGAAACATGGCTTCTTAATTTAGGATTGGTCCGCAAGTATGCGGTAGCTCAACGGGCTATTGAACGTGCTACATTGGGTGTTTCTCTGTCCGACAGAATTCGTAACGAAGGCAGAGAACTAAAGTACCCCCTTTCAGGCGACGTACAGGCCCGATGAAGTGGCAATGGGCTGGTCACACACTCAGAAGAACAGATGGCAATGGTAAGTATCTGGGGTGGAGGCCGCGTTTAGGAAAAAAGTGTTGGTCGACCGTTCACCAGGTGGGACGTGCAGTAGCCGGTACGGGAGGGATAGGAGTAAGCATCTAATTGACAACAAGCAATTAGCACGACACGTCAGGTAGCAGACAACAATACTGACGTATAACTAACTGGTGTTTACTCCTGTGATAATTTTTTAGCCTCACCATAGAGCCCTAGTTATTATTTAAATAAACATATATAAAATGAAGTTAAGACATATAAAACGAGCCCAAGCCCAATTACATACCATACTACGGAGTGCCCTTAACTACCTCCCAGCTCCATTATTAGATCTTGGATCTAGGCCCAAGGTCCTCGTTAGGGCAAATTAAGTGAGCCCAACGCTAACACTGTGTCATTGCGTGATTTGGAAGTGAAATTTGAAAAGGTACGTAATCGACGTAAGTGCTTAAATCGTAACGGTGAATATACGCTTGGTTGTGCGATGGCTGACATTGTGTCACTCATTTTATTTTTTAATTATTTTTATAGAATAGGGGGCAAACGAGGAATCGGAGCCTTTTTACGACTACCGACGCCCATGATTATACACATAATTACAATATCTATTAAAGCATCGGCATGCGTTGCCCTCCTTTCACGCCCCTCCCAATGGGCCTCCGGCGACTCACAAAATGCGTGAAACGCGACACTGAAGATGTCATTTTAAGGCAAAATCATGTGAGTGAGTGGTACCTCCCCGGTCGTACCGACCCAATTCCATTGCACAGAAGGATGTAGTGTCACGCACTATGCGTGCACTACCTCCTCCTATGCGGCATAGCACTACCTCTTCCTAAAATATTTTCATACCTAATGTTATTAATAACTAATACGTTCTCTGTTTTAAATTATGAATCTGCTATTAGTGTTTAACAGTGTAGTGATTGTTAATTACTAAATAAATGATTATTCTATTATATTCATTCTACTTTACAACTGCATCCCTTAAATAATATAATTGAATAAACAATATTTCCTTATTATCACAAATCCAATAGGACAAGCACACATAGTCGCGGGATACAGCCAGAGCCAAATGACTTACATTTCATGTCTAACGTCAGGTAGGAGACGTTGGGTGGAAATGACATCACTGACGAACTGATTAAAAGAGTTCTCTTGCCATCCTTTCTGTATAAGTAGTTCTAGTGTTCCAGGAATATTCTCTTTCAACACCACGGGTAGTCCAAAGTTTCCTGAAAATTACAGCTTTACGAAATTGAACATCTGCGAAGACCTGCAACCTAATCTAAATTATAGCAGCGCCTTGCAGTTTTACATGCGGAACCCACGTGTCACAATAGTTATCCTAGCCGAATTACGGCCACGGTGGCCAACTCTTCGGAGTCATATTAGGAGGATACATTATAGTGCACAAGTGTGTGTGTAGGCTGAAGTGCACTCCCTGTTCCCTCATTCTTCTACTCCGATGGCTTAACGTGCTCCTCGAGGCACGTGGGTGTAACACCGCCAGCTTTCCCGACTTTAAACTGTTGTTAGAAATTGAAAAATCGCAATAGCACTTTGTTCCGAACCGGGACTAGGACCCAGGACATCACGACTATGGATGAACGTACCAACCACGAGCTACACCACACATACTATGTTCCTGTTTGTCACAGAGTGCTATGTGACCTTAATAGGTAAATAGGTTATCTAATACTAAAAACTGATTTAATATTTTTTTAAATGTTTATAAAGTCATTTAAACTAGTGTTTTTTCTATATGTTAGCGATTAAAGCTATTTTAATTCTTTATACCTCGCTACCTGAATAGCACTCTAAAATATTTAACAGTAAATAATTGGCCGGGGCAAATGACACTTCCCCACCATGGTTCAAGCCCTGTCGTGGCGGTGGGGCTTATAGCCTGGGGTGAACCTAGGCGAAGCCAATTGTAACGAGGGGGATCTTTGCACCCCTCTTATAAGAAGAGGGGGCTTAAAGATCCGGAGAAGGAATCGCTCTCGGTCTCGTCTTATAAGAAAAGGGGACCTAAGAAGAGGGGAGCAACAGGAGATGGCGCCTTTGCGCACGGGTCAAGCGGCGAGGATGGGTACCTCACCCCACTGCACTGCCCCAAAGTCGGTGGGGTTATCCTGTAGTACTGGGCAACCCCATCTGTGGAGTTGGAGTGGGTTGACTAGCCGTCGAGGTGCCCTGATGATTGTTGTTCCGGGGCACCTCACCAAGGGCGGCACTGATGGCACTCCCGGTGGTTTTTGTGGGTATTCGTCACACACAACACCCGCGTCAACGAAAATAAAATGATACTTGCAAGATAACCACTGATAGCGCATAGATGCGAGAAGAGAGCCTCATTGTGCATAATCACCTGGTGGCCAGTTGTTATTTTGTACTGCCAACAGCTTGTATTCATGCGATAGAATATGTTTCTCTTCGCTTATCAGGTTCCATACTGAAAATAGTGAGGAGTTTATAAAGAGATTTTGCTATTAGCATTGAAATCGCGCTGAGACTAGCGGCGAGGATACCGATTTAAGGGTGACTACACCTTCGCGTTTTGTGCGGTTTATGACGACTGTGTTGCATTAGGGCGCGGGTTAAGAAGCACATCTGTATAACGCTTAATGGTACAGATGTTGTATGATGTTGCTAAAAATTATTCTTAAAGTACAAAGGAGCGTTAGTAGTTAAGGCTATGCGTTGGGAGGTCACAATTCTTGTCCTAGGTTGAATTAGGTTTTTTTTTTTAAATTTCGCACAGTAATTCAACTTTATCCAATGTAAATAAAGTATGTCTTTATTTAGATATAAATCTACCCACATTTTTATAAACTGAAGTCATTACAATATTACTCATAGCACATAAAAAAAGCAATGAAAAATATTTATACCATTTAAACGGTCTTTTGTTCCGTTAGTGTTTCGATAGTACCTCCTCAGAGCGACTTCGTAGCTATCCGCATGTTCATGCCACAAATATTGTCTCAACTCGCGCGAGATTCTCAACAGAGACAGTGCCCATATAACAAATAAGAACGCGAATAACTTGCAACACAATTTCCACGTCATACTTCTGTCACCGTCCGTAGAGCTCTAGTGGACGAAGTAAACATCCGCATTGTGTAAACGACAATCGCACAATCACAGGATAGTGTGTTTTGTCTGTTCTGTGACCACAATTCCGGGATTTTTGTGTACTTTAATATCAAACATTCTTCTTCTTGAAACTAAGTAGGTACTTAGTTTTAAGAAGAATTTCACGATTTATAATTCTCATCCCATATCGTTATCATTACTTTATAAATTCTTTTGTTGGAACGTTCAGAGCCGTTTGATGACTGTCAAGGCCCATAGACATTGTATTGTTGTCATAGGATGTGTTAGCCTCCCCACCAACGGGCCACTGGAAAGGACAAAAACCACAAGAAAGTGGCATTTTCTTTACCTATACACTTTTTGTTACTTTGACTGAAGAAGATGTGTGTTGTTAATATCTGAGCCTTCAATCCCAGCACCCAGGCAGGAATCTCTGTATAGGCATGCATGTCATCCTCATTCGGGGTGTTTTCTTTGTATGTATGTAATACATATTTGTACAATTAACAAAAAAATTTAGCAATAAAGAGTTTAACAGTTGTCTGTTGTCTTATAACACTCTTAAAACTTAATAGGTACTTAATTTAAAGACGAAAAGAACACATTTTATTGGTTGTTGTAAGTTTGTAAGTATAGTTGGAGTGTATTTAAGTCATACAAGAAAAACCACCGAAGTGTGAGCCGAACTCGCGCGCGAAGGATTCTGTGTCTTCGAGAAACGCAAAAAAGAACACGTTTTTAACGTGTTATAAATATGTTTATTCCATTTTTAGTCTTAGCTGTTACGACAATCGACAACAACAGATCCTCTGTGAAAATTTGAACTGTCTCATGTCACGTCATAATATCCCTTCATGGGTGCAATGGGGTATCCCTTAATTGTCATGAGATCCAGTCTGGTGACAGGCATATAGACTGACAGACAGGTGGAATAACATACACACCGACATCGGATTACTAATAAAAGGGTTCCGTCTTTACCATTTGGGCATGAGAAAATTTGTATGTACGTTTTTCTTTCACGCAAAAACTGAAGGCCAGACGTGAATAAGACTTAACACGCATAATAGAGCATGCAATGTAAATAACATAAAAACTATTTTATATACAAAAAGTAGAATTCCCGGATGATGCTGCGAGGCACAATTAGTAGTACATAATTAAAACATTAACAATACATATATAACATAGGTTTTTATGATACACCCCCCATGGTTCAAGCCTTGTCGTGGTGGTGGAACTCAGTATCCTGGGGTGAACCCATATGAAACCAATTGAATTGAGAGGGTTTGCTCTTTGTACTTATCTTATAAGAAGAGGGTGGAAACAGGAGGCGATTATGCGCACGGGGCATGGGAAGAGAAAGGAAACCTTACCCCATTGCACTGTCCCAAACTTGGTGGGGTTGTCCTGTGATGCGAGACATCCAGGGCCGATGAAGGTGCGTAAATGCGGTTCTGATGATACATGATGTAAGACATTTTCTTTCTATTCATTCTAGATTGCTAGTTCATAATGTAATGTAAACTTTGTAGATTTTGAGAGGTTACTTTGATACTTTAATTTAAACTGTTAGTTAGTTAACTTAATATTGATACATATGACACCTTTAATAATTTTATGTATGTACCTATTCTTAATTAAATGTAAGTTTATTTCATTATAATAGTTTTATAATTAATATAGAAACGTACGCCGTTTTCCAGAAGGCCAGGCAATGAAATGATTACCCAGCAAGTAATGAAATAAATACAAATATATACAACTATCTGACGTTTCATGATAATTGAAGGTTCGTCTAAAATATTCATATTCATGTCTATAATATGAACGTTGAAGTTTTAATGAGAAAATTATGTATATAGCTTAATATAATTTCAGAACAAGATTCAGGATTGATTTAAAAAATACGAAGATACACAGAGTAGCAGATTGGTCGTCTTGGCGTTCATTGAGAGAGGCCTGTGTCCAGCAGTGGACCGATAAGGGCTGATAATGATGATAATGTTAATGAACACAGACAGCGTCTCAACATCTTTCGTATAAAAGATGTACAATTTTGGAATTATGCAGTTTGTAGGAACGACTTAGTCATGCGCGTACAGTTTGTTGACTTAATGTTTATGTACAATCAACAACAAAATACAAGGTATACGATTTCACAAGGAACTGTCATTCCAAAGTGTCCGTGTGCATATTTTTTTTACAAATTCAACCGTACGTGCACGATATTAAGTCCTTTTTACAACTATTGGAAGGACGCATAGCACCCACCACTGCGTAGATATTGCCATGTCAGCGGGTTTATACGGGAACACGTCAACGCATATTGCAAAAACTCGCAGTATTGTTTGTTTTTCTTAATAGTATTGGCGGACAAACGAAGAACCGCAGCCTGTCAACGACAACCGATGCGAATGAACGTCAGCACAATTATGCCGATGTGTTGCCCTCCTTTTCACACAAATGGATGATGGATACTGGATCATCCCCTCATCGGTCCGATTATAGCCTTCACTAGTGCTTCCTCCGTTCCGAAATTATGGACTCATCAGTCATCTGTTCCTAGAATAGAACATTATTTGTGTTTCCCAAGTTAGGCCCCTTACATTTTCATCACAGAAATTCACGTAGGACGTGTTGTTTTATTTGTCTTGACAACACGTGTGCCATTAGGCACTTTACAATACAATACAATAGGCCAATTGTGCACTGCCTCATTATAAATCTAAGATTGCTTTCCTCTGTGTATTGCTTCTGGATTCCTGGAAGAAAGTTATGCATTTATATTCTAAAATTATATTTGTTTCATATTGTTAAAATGTTGTGAACAATAAAGAATATTTTATCTATTCATTTATTCATTCATTGAAATGGGATATGGGAATGTAACTCTACAGACTGCTTAACAGAAACTGAAATACACAATAAAAGAATAAAAAAACCCGGTGCTAACTGAAAAGAAAACCAAGAACATAAGTCCTGGTCGGGGTTTTTATTAGTTTAACTTCTTTTTTTTAGTTTATGTTAAATGAAGACCACAATAATACAAAAAATATAATTAAGCCATACATGCAGGCACATTTATCGAATAAAATATTATTATCTATTTCTCTTTAGTGGCAGAACCCTTAAAAATAAAAGCTAATTACGTTGATGACATAATTTCAAAAAATAGGGTCCAAATATTCCACGAAATTGTTCTCGTTACGGTAATAGTGGGCGGAATATTACGATGGGTGGAAGGGGTATAGAGTACCTTCCTCCGAATTTATCTGGCGTCGTGCTGTTTTATATATTTTATTTTCTACTTTGGATCGGCCAGTGACCAGAACCTATTTTTTCTTTCATAGTTTTGGTAACGGTGTACCGAAGCTTTTGTGTATATTTGAAAGAAAAAGTTGGAGGAATCGATATTTTTTTAGTACTAGGATCATTCACATATAGATATACGAGGTTGAACATGACCTACTAATCCCATTATTGCCACCAATATTATCCCCTCCCCTCGCGGCAGTCCAAGACAAAGAGAATGTAGTACTAGTAAGAGTTGGCACTTAGAACATCAAAACCGAGCTCACACACTCAGACGCATATTGTATATGATAAACATAACCAATATTTCGAAAGTGATATCGTCGAAATAACCAAAGCAGTCGTGCCAACTGAATCACGTAAATAGTGAGCTGTAACGTAAAGTATTTGAGAATTTATCGATATCGATATTTAGTGGTGTTCTGTGTTATCGACAATACGATAATTATTAATATTTTATTTCTATTTAGTTGATTTTTAATAAAACAACAGACTTGAATTGGCTTATCTTTATTTTGTTGCCTTTTTAATTTTATCAGCCACATCACTGTCTGATATTACAAATTCGAAATTTATTATTTTACATGACTTTCTAATAAAGAAGTTAGCAATAATATTCAATAATATTTATCTAAGTCTGCTGTGCCTACTGAGAGGCTTAGCCGACCACCAGTGTCTGAGGATTCTTTAAATGGGTAAATGTGTGAACAAGTAGGTAATAATAAATAGATATATAGAGAATGTGATAGCTTTATATATTAAATGAGAAGTGTTTGTTTCTCATATAAATATTAACTATTTTTCTCCCAGGATTTTAATCTTGTTTAAATAGTATAAATGCAAACTTTATTTTAAGGAGGATAATCCGAATTTGGAAAATCCTTACATAGATACAGCTACAATTGTCAAAATCAATTCCTCCTATAGCAGCGCGTAAACGCCTTCCGAGAGTAATATCTTACACAACGATAGAAAAATCATCGGAAAAAAATCTTCGACGGAAATAAAGCAGGTTCTTATGGACACCATAAAGCCGTCTGAAGATTTTCAAATTCGAGGCGTCTACTAACTACCATTTCGAGTGTTATATTACGCATAGCTAGCGAATCGCAAATTGAAGAGTTAAAAGGTGGAAGCAATAAAATCAGCGAGACTGTGTCTTGTAACTGCTAGACTTGTAATGACGAGACCCGCAAATTTTCGTCAAAGAGGTACCACAGAATATTACAAATGATAAATTAGTTTTATCGCACTATAACCAAAATATAAAAACGAAATGGATGTATATTCAACAATATTTTCTTACTTCGACGAAAATAATTTGGCGCCGTATTCTAAACAACGTACATCGTAAATGGATTGGCTTAGAAATCAGTCCCCTTGTTGGGGGACACCACCCACTTAACACGAAGGAAAAGATGTTAATCGATTGCGCTTCCTGCCGATTCGTAGATGACATTGAGCTCGTACTTTGTACCAAATTTCAACAATACGGTCACGCCGCAAAGTTCTGTTGCGAAAATGATCCCTGCTATAGCCACTGTACTGGTCCACATGACAGCTCCGACTGTACTGAAAAGACACAGAAAACTTTGAACCCGTCAGTGAGAGCTGCAAGCGATGGTCACGTTGTTGTCGCGCCTGGCTGTCTAACGTATAAATCGAAATTGGTAAATCTTATTTTAACAACCAATGAATAGGTTCGTTACAGGATAGTTATACCTTCATAAAAATAAACTTGCATTATTTGAAACAGAGAATATCTCGATAGATTATTACCTGGACTTCATATATGTCCAAGAACAGTATCAAAGATCGACTGTAAGATCTAAAATCATACAAATTAATGATCAAGGTCGCGCTGGTATTTATATACCGCATCCAAAATTTACCACATCATTGAAATTGCGGAATTTCTTGTCCACTGTCCAAGTTTACTTTGTGAGCTATTACTTTCAGTTCTCTGACTATTGGTCCTCATCTACATCAACTACGGTATGCGCTACGACCGCCAACAGGAAAAAAAAATAGGCGCTAATGTAAATGCGTCATCTTGTCTTAAAAATGCGAAATGCGGGTCGCCACAGAAAATTTTATAGCTGAGTTAAATCTCATAATTCGTAACACCGCTGACGTACCATCTACCTGTAGTAGCCCACTGGGCGAATCGTCTATTGAAGTAACGCTTTCAAGCGCGTACGTCGTGTTTACAACTTGCGAGTTCTACCAGAGGTAACTAGTAGCGACAACCTTTAATAGCATACGAGTGTAATCACTTATCCCCGAGTTCCTCTGCAGTAGGGTTCAATGTCTATCGATAATATGTTAAGAATGGCAATTGGAAATTATTTCGCTCGTTATTTGCCTCACGCACCTAGAACTTCACTCGCTCCGATATAAACGTAAATGAAACCACAACAACAACACATCTTTACGCCACAGACAATGCATACCATACTTAATTTACAGTATTCTGGATCACGTTACCGCTGTCTTATTTGCAAAGAGTCATTCGTTTAAAAAAATAGCCCAAAGATCCGATATGGAAGAACCGTCGTCCTCCCTATATCTTGATCTTAAACCGAACAGGGCCACTGTTGCCCCTGTACCCTCTACCGAGGTATCATTGAGTGTGGGGATGTGTTCCCTCATGCTCCTGTTCCGTCGGATCAGCAATCCGATACGACTGGAGAGAAATCGGGCGCGAGACTGACGGCTAAATATGATCTACTAGGCACAGGGGTGTCCTCTCTAACCTAAAAATAAATTAATCCCACACCTAATGTTTTGAAGACAGCTCGATTCGATGAACCGGATGACATGCCGGTCCCGGACACTGACTGGCATCGATAAACTAGACTAAAGACATTACAACCCGCTTATACACCAGCATCTGACTTACCAGTATAAGTGAATGTGTTAATATTGAAAATTTACAATTACCACTCTAGAAACCTCTCCAGCATAGACTTTTTAGGACCACGAGACCGATAGAAGATTACGAAACACTTTAACTCAATATATGTTATACCACTCAAAACTTACTCAGTGAATGGCGGGCACGGTGGACTAACACAAAGAAAGGACGCCTTCTATACAATATTTTTTCCCCCACGCATGGGAGCGCTTATCGAAAAACTGGTTAGAAGTAGATCGCGGCATTGCACTGTTCCTTACGGATCATGGCAATTGTAAATTATTACTATTTAGTTTCAAGCTAGTAGCATCACACCTTCGTAACTGCTTGGCGGAGACTATGGGACCGTCGTCTTGGACAGAAGAAGTGAAATGTAATGCTTAAAAATATTTGAAATGTTACGGGAGTAATTTACTATAGTGTTACCTCGTGGACAACACGGGTCATTTGGGCGCTTTCAAACAAATTTTGTAATAAATATTACTGGCAGCAGGTAATGTGACGCAATAAGCACCAGCTGATGAATAAATATAACGTGTAATCAATGTGTGTTAGGCATTTATATCTTCGTGGTACATAGCAGCTGGACATCACCTGGCTGCCGTCACTTTAATTTTGACTGTTTAAATCATTGCGAGCCCGTACTGTCTCCGCTTTGATTGAGGCGACAAAAAGGAATCACTTCCTGCACCACACATTTTCTTCTGATTAAATTTGTTGAGCGTGTCAAGGCTGTTTTTAGCATTCCCTCGGGCAAACTGCGATCATGTTAAAGGGTCACAAGCGGCGGCCGCTGTCGAGTAGCTAGCGATGGTAAAGTGTAGTGGGCAACGCCCGATCAAGAAAAAAGAACTTAATGTAATATTAGGGATATTACATTAAGTTTGCATAGAATCATCATCAACGTCATCATTTGTATAAATCATCTTTCATGCAAAGAAATACTTAACGGAGTTGACTTAAAGTTTTGAGACAAATGTATTTTATTATGTATATTGTCAAACCATGGTGCGCAGCTTGATGAAAATAATGGAAAAAGATGCGGAGAGCGCCTTCTTGAAGCATAAAGTGAAATTACTTCTGCAGTGACACATAATCAAATCAAATGTAAATTTTAACGGAAATTCAAGCTACCGCTTGGATCAAAAAAAAAATTATTGCGAAGTTCCGTAAGTTTACCAGTTTTTCCATTAGTGACCCCTAATTGAAGACTGGGAAGTTTTCGCAAAGAAATTATGTGGAAGTGCTCTAGAAAGAGTTTGGCTGAGTTAATTTTAAGACAATTTACGAAGGTTCTTTGAAAATGATCTTTTAATTGAGCTAGACGACACTAGCCCAGAATTTTGAAAATTATTGCAGTACTTTTTTCATTAGTAGCATCTTGTAATTTAAACTTGTAAGTACCTAATATATAAATTCAAGATACTTTGTACCGCTATATATACGTATATAAAATCCATTTCGTATTTTTTAAGTGAAAGAGAAACATCCATCCATGCTTAACTTACGAGTTTATAATATTAGTAAAATATACATATTATTTTGATAATTATATTATATTATTAAAATGAATATTTAAAAGAAAATCTTTAAGAGGCATGGCAGACGAAGCGGAAATTGTTATTGGCAAGAGTCATTACATTATAATAAATCTAAATTTACGGAAGACCGACGTTTCAGAGCATTTACAGTTACAGTTCACGAGAATACGGTCTCCCGCCAGGGGCCATGTCGCGTAGATGACCATGCGGTCCATTGCCTGTCCTGTTATGTATAGCGCTCGACAATTAAACCACAAACTCCTCCAGCGACTCTATCCGCAAGTCACGCGATCACATCGTTGCGGACGTAGCGACCAGCTCCCGTTATGACCATAGGGAGATGTTCTGCTGAGCTTGCAGGCGTTTCCGCTGGGCCTGGGAGGACGCAAGGACCGTCCACAGCAAAACGGGGGATGTTCTCGCCAGGTTGACCGCTCCGTCCACCTGCGAGCCCATTTGCAGCGCGCGGTCGATACTGTATCCGAGATACACGACTGGGGACTCCCAAGACATATCCTGGGCTCTGAACTTTAACCACCCCGGCATGGAGCCCCTCTTGCTGATATAGCGCCGTCGTCTTATCCACGTTGACGGACATGCTCCACTTGTCAAGCCACTCCGGCAACCGGTCCTGCATGCGCTGCATGCGCCCAGTTGGGAGTCCGGCTTTCGGGACGAGGTGAAGTATGCACTGTCATCGCCGAACAGCGCGAGCATAACATCCGTCCGACCCTCTCCAGAGGGATCATTGAGTGTGGGGATGTGTTCCCTCATGCTCGTGTTCCGACGGGTTGGCATTCCGACACGACCGGAGAGAAATTGGGCGCAAGACTGACAGCTAAATATGATCGGCTACTGGGTGTAACATCGCCAACTTTCAAGGATCGCCAAGACGACCGAACTCCTGCTACTCGTTTCCATCCCGGACCGGGCATGATTACAAAGATTGCAATGTTTAATTAACTATGTCCAGCCTTATGGGAATACAATAATAATAAAAAAATAAACTATCACATTCACACAACACCAGCTAGTCTCAAACTATTAACTATTTGATATTCCCTAGTTCAATGCTGACTACTTATTATTGAAAGTTGATGACAACTTTCCAAGTTGAAGTATACCTAAGTACCTTGTTAGGTACTGAGATTTTAATCATCATTTTTTATTATTATCAGCCCTTATCGGTCCACTGCTGGACACAGGCCTCTCTCAATGTAAGCCAAGATGACCGATCTCCTGCTACTCGCATCCATCCCGGATCGGCTACTCCACGGAGATCGTCTTCACACCTGGTGAACGGTTGACCAAAACTTCGACACACACACGCTTATTATATATATAAAACAATATTATTTATTATACTTCCAAAAACCTAGACGGAATAGGCATATTATTTATTTTAAATTTCAGGGGACGCATATGACGGCGGATAGTAAACAGGTGGTAGGTATGTGTTATTTCCATTTATTCATTTAAGCCGTGGTGGGCTAGAACGACCGACAAGGTACCTCTTGCTTGCATGATACCGCTTAGAAATATAGGTATCACTTTCAGGATAGATTGAAGGAGATTAGCGCATTTGACACCATGTCAATGTTAATGGACGTTGTTAGCTGCCAATAGTTCAAAGTTCCCGTCTGTCTCCAATAGTCTCCAATACTATAAAAGATGACATGAATTATATATAATCTATATTATGAGTTATATATCATCATTGTCTGAGTAATTATCATCAATTTATCTATTGTTTCTTTCTCAGCTGATTGGGATAGTATCACAATAGTGCGGACGCATGATATTGGCATGGCAGATCTAAGCCTTTAAAAGAAAGTCTTAACGTCCACTTAACGTAGCTTTTATCGTTCGCAGACGACTGAATAAAGTGAAACCCTAAGGCGAGCATAACAACTTAAAATGCTTTCTCAGGGCATTTCTGGACCATTGTCAAACAAATACCGATATTGGAAAAAAGAAGACAATAAATTTACCATCTCATAAGCTATTCCAATAAAATATAACATAATTTTAGCAATATATAGTTATTTTGATGTAAATATATATAGTAGATATGTTTTTATGTCATTTATGAAACCTTTTCTAACATTCTTGGGCAAGTACTATTATATAGTAGATATAAATTCATATCAAAGATACAATTCATTTATCTCGATATTTCGATGAGATATAACGTAAGTTTTAAGCGCAATATTTTCCACGCACTGCGTCTTTGTGAAATCAGTTATCCCTTTAAGTATTCCTGGAGCGATACGACTTAAATATTTTCAAGGAAAGATCCAATTTATCTATGAAAGGCCTGTGACTCCTCTGGTGTTGCGGATGTATATGGGCGTTGGTAATGACATACTTACAAGTGGCACAATTGCTCGTTTGCCTCCTATGCTATAAAAAAATATGTCACATATGGATCAGAATAACACATGATTTCCTTTCACAGACTTTCATCATATCAATATATCCCCTGTCAGCGTTCATAACGTGGATTTTGAGACGTCGAACGAGCGCTCCATTTATTACTGGGAGCTGTTTCTTTTGATAACGGAAATAACAATAATATTTTTATATTCGCTGAGTCGACTTGGTTCATATAATAATTAATTTTGTTACATTTTACTTTTTTAATTGTCATATTTTAGTGAGGATTAATGTTATTATTAATTGCATGGAAATCAAAGTAGCCGACCTAGTTGATATGTAAGTAATTTTAAGTGACATCAATTGAGAATTATTACAAAGTATAAGCTTCAATTAAAAATCTTTGTAACATTGCTATTTGTAGTGAATCATGCCTATCATGACCCCTAAGGTGCATTTGGCAGCTAATATTGGTGGATTTCGTAATTCGATAATTAAGACTATGAAAATGATAGCAAGAAATTTCCCCGGAAAGGTAGGGATTCTTTTACTAAGTTAATACCGCCACGCCAGTTTCGTGTGGTTTGTTAGTTTCTGTAGGGATGTAGGGAGGTGAGAAAGAGAGTAACATGTCTGCGTAAAAAATATGCGCATCTGTTGTGTGCGACATCAAAATTATCAACTGTTCGTATGCACGATTATGTTAGAAGAATAGATAATTTTTATTACAAAGACGAGAATAGGAAGTATGTGTAATTATATACCTACACGCGTTAAAAGTTATACTTATAAAATTGAGTATAGGTAGCGTCAAGGTGCGCGCGCATCGTAAAAAATCTCATCATTTTTTTCTACCATACCAAAATAAGGACAACTTCAGCAAAGCTGTAAATTCATCAAATAAGAACATACTAATATTGCTTCGGATTATACCCGCAAATCTATTACAAGTTGTTCCCTTGATGCCATATTGGAAGTATCCAATATGGCATCAAGAGAACGTCAAAAACAACTTAAAAGACCAAAACATGGCGGCCGGGTTTACGGTTTATTCAAGCCATTTTTCAGACTTATAAAAGTGTGCCACACTTTCTCCTTACAATAATTGGTTTCAGACTCGCGATAGGTTGACCTATTTCTAAATGTCATTTGGTTCGTAACAAGAGTTTCATTGTAACCCACTCCGGGCGTACACATGCGTCTGATGGGACACCAAAGCGGTTTCGGCTACCACTATCAACAGTAGGCGTAGCAACGACAGAAGTTCTAAAATAAGAAGGCGCTTCAATCGTACAAAGTTTTACTATCTGATAATTTTGCAATCTGACACAAAATCCCATGAATTTTTCACGATTTGAAATAACTTTTTTATCTTTAAACTGGCTAACATACATAGGCTGTATAACATTTTCTAAAACGTTATATCATTAATGAAAACTTCGATAATGTTACTAAAGATGTGCAAATATTTCAATATCCTTATAAGTATCGAGGCTACAGAAATTATTAAGAACTAGCTATCACGACAGATGTTGTTCTGTTGTAAATTGAATTATTTGTTATGTGGTAACTCGTAATGTTTACGGATACGAAATTAAAATGTAAGCCGCGTGGCGTGCACCCCCCCCCCCTTCTCATAGAAAGCAAGCCAATTATTTTCGTTTTTAGTAAATTTTAAAATCATAATAATATTATTTGCTTAATCCCACC
>JAFELO010000041.1:615264-671227 GCA_017140195.1 Eumaeus atala | reverse complement strand
CCGCATTATTGTTGGCATACAGACTTGTTACCCTCCTTTTCCCTCCGCCAAGGGCTACTTATGAACCGCACAAAACTCTACAGAATTGCTTCATCCAACGGTGACATCATGTGAGCTAGATGTACTTTCTCGGCTATCCCAGCCGGCTGCAATTCAGCATACAATATGGCACAGTCTGTTACAAGAGCGGACTATTTAAATGTACTACTTCAACCTACATCCGTAAGTTTTTCGAAACTGATACTAACTCTAGTAGTGTTCATATATAGTGATGTTTGATTAGTTGTATCTCATTTGAACTGATGTTATGACTTCATAATCCATCGTCGTCAACATCCTGTAGGTCTGGACTGATCTAGATCATAACTTATAATTAATAGTAAATTCAGTTCAGGCTCTTAGTCTATAAAACAGATAATCTCACTAAGGACAGTAGACTGATTTGCAGTCTGCATAATATGTCCCGATGTCCTTATCGACAACGACAAGGACGTCGTCTCATAATTATTATGGATGAGCATCTCAATGATTGTTTAATGTCATTGCTTTAAAAGAAATCATAAAAATATGGAGGTCCTTGCCGAATTTGGCTACAGCGGCCATAGAGTAGAGACTGCGCAGAACATATTTTGCACAAATGTTTGGACTGGTACAATTATACTCTCTATTCCACCATTCTCCAATTCTGATGAAACGACATTCCTATACAACCGTAGAGAATTCAAGGTCAGGGCCGACGATTTCACGTGCTCCCCGACGCACGGGGATGTAGCAACGCCAAGATCCAAACTCCGGACTCAAATTATAAATTTTAAAATCATAATAATATTATTTGCTTAATCCCACCCTGGATTTGGACTCGAGACTTCATATCGGGACTCTACTAGCCTCGTGGACATGTTCATTCGTGTTTAACACTAGTCCACGAGGCTATCTAAAAATGAATATAGCAAATTTATCATATACCGCGAGAATTTTCACTTAACAGTCCTAACACGGACAGATTCATACATATTAGATGGAGTACACGGCACTAGAACGCGCTCCACCTGGATTTAGCGCCCACACACCACGCGAATACACATCATATAACATAACATATCTGTAGAATTATCTAACCACTTTAGTCTGGCCCTGAGCTCAGTAAAGTCAGGACTTGTGTACTAGACGACAAAAATATATTTAATAATAGAATATTCAAACAAAAGTACCTTCACGCGTGTTAAACGCGAGGAGGTGGGCAGATGTGTGCTAGTACATCCACAACACGTACGTCCCGTAGATATACTGGAACACCCACGATTAGCCAAGGTACTGTGGTCCATGATGTCATAGGTGGCAAGCCTATGGCTACTTCGGGCACATTCCAATCCCGGACAATTTAATGCGTGCTCAGAATAATCTGAGAAATATTTAATAACAGTTGCCCCACCTGGGGATCGAACCCAGGACCCCACGGTCTTGACAGGCGACACCCGAACCGTTACACCACAGAGGCGACTTTAAGTTTAAGAAATTTTATAGATTTAAGATTTTTACTTTAGAATCCATGACTTAAGCGGAATTCGAGCCCGCTCTACCCCCACGTTATCAACTCAGCCAGCCGGTCTTATAAGAATATTGAATCTAAAACTAGACGGTAATAACGCAACTTTAGAGAGCTCTAATAATAAATAAATTAAGAATACGGCTTTTGCCGATTTGTAGCGCAAATCGACCCCCTCCGTCAGAGGAGGGGGGGGGGGCGAGGAGGCCGGCCTCCTCAGATAAGCCAAACACTAAATGAACTCAATTATCCTTATCCACGACACCGTAAATAAAACGGCATCGTGCACGCGCCATCCCACTAGAGTGGAGAGGGGGACCGCTTCCCCTTTTTCGGTCCCAAAAATAATCACTATAGGGTACGCCCACAATCAACCCGGTTCATCTCTTCCCATCTGCGGGAAAAGAGGGGGGTCTGTCCCCCTATCGTCTCTCTAAGCCTGAAGACAAAAAACTCTTCGTAGCCAGTCGAACTGTTGAGGCTGGACTAGCGCCGCCTACCAGTATTAGGTCCCTCCGAAAAAAAAAAAATTTAGACGATGAATGCGGTTTAAAGGATTTAGTCGTAAGTCATTGATCCTATACTTATTTATTTTATTGTATTTTACAATTAAAATAACTTTTATAGCTAAGCCAATTTTACATTCCACATAGAACACATTTCACATTCCAAAATATTAACGTTTTATTTTAGGGTGTACGATGGCTGTTTTGTATTATGTTGGCATGTTTGATATTAGCAATGGAAGTAGCGGCGTTGTGTGTCCTAGTTCCACGGTTGAAATATTTGGTTTATAACCGAAGAAATGTCTTTTGTTTGAAACAAAATAGGTAACCTTTACTTAATTAAACGAAACTAATGTACACTCTATTATTCATCTCGGGGTATTGTGCAACTTTCGGCATAGTCATCTTAACAGCTATAGACCAAATGAAACATGGTTTTTATTGATGAGACCCGTTGAGTTTGTTTGCCGGTTCATCTCTGGGCAGGGCTAGGTTTGAACCGGTGGTAGATATATTTTGTGATGTTCAAAAAGCACTTTTATAGTTCTTATATTTAATTATTTAACTGGCCCGTCGTTTCAGAAGCTTTACACCAACCATGGTCACGGGTGAACTGTCCGAACTTCAAGATGTCAAGCAAGTTCTTCGAGGCAACAAGCTTTGGCTTCGCCGTCTGTCAGTCCACCCGTGACCATGGTTGATGTAAAGCTTCTGTAACTACGGGCTAGTTCAATAATTAACTGCGATAAAATCCGTAAAATTAGTTTTATTATAGTTACATAACAACATTCGCGTAAACTTAAGACAATAATTATTGTAATTTCACAGTTAAAATTTGAATGAAAATATGTATGTATCGTGGAATTCAACCGAATGTGAACAAAGTAAACATGTCGGAAAGATATACGGGTTGGAATGCTACGACGTGTAGCCAGGAAGTGTGGAATTGTAGAAGTGTGGAAGTGTGATATGTCTAAACATTCGGGGCGGTAGCTCACAGCTCCGCTATTTAAAACCTTCTTAGTTTTAAAGTTCTCCATAATATATACGATCGAATTCAGAGACCTTCCCTTTTTCCAAAGTCTATTGAGTGTGTCATCAAAAAATATTTGATATTAACGTGTAACTTTGCAGTATTTCACATTAAGTGGAGTAATCAAATTTGTCACAAATACGCATAATGGCAATCAAAATACACGAGTTCCTCGTATTGTACCTCAGCTTGCGAACAAGTTGGAAAGTTCCATCGAGTTTTAGCGGCGAGTTCCCAGAAAGTCGCAGGTTACTCCCGAACTTCGTAATTTGAGAAAAAAATTATGTAACAATTGTTTTTAAATGCGAATAATACGACGGGGTTTGTAAAATTGCATTATTTGATGCACCTTATATTAGTGAACCTTTATTTCGAAGGAAGCCAACGCGTTGCTATGATCCTGATAGGACGCTAAAGCTAATGAACAAGTAATTTGATTACCATGCACTCCTTCATTTGGTAACGCGTTAGACGTAGAATAGAATTGAATAGAAAATCTTTATTACTGTACGCAGTCAAGTATGCGTCTACGTAGCGTACTGCCGGAACCAACTATAATAATAATTAGCATTGTAAAGAAAATTATTACTAAATGCAGTTGGCGCTCATGATAATAAAAGTAACTGATACATAAAGTATCATGATCAACCAAGGGCCGGCGCTGCTTAGAGCACATCGCACATGATAGGAGAGAATGCCCACAAAATCCACCGCAAGTTCCATGAGGGCTGCCTTAGTTGAAGCGCCCAGGACATGGCACCTCTACGATTAGCTAGTCTTCTAAAGGGACCGACGCCTAGTCCACATAAGGATTGTTCCAAACCACAGAAAAAACCTTATCTACTACCTTAGTTTAGTTTCCTTTTTTTGTAAGAGGGGTAGAAAAAACCTTGGTTCCATAGAGTTCATCAAATGTGCCTAGAGTTTAGGCTTACGTACAGTACGGTACCGATCCCCAACCGCCATGACAGAGATCAAACCAAGATCTGCGTGCGTGTCTATGAATCTTTCAATTTATGAAGCTCATAATAAGTGCTAATTTAAATCGTCTTTAAAAGCTTCCAAACATTATAGACGTAAAAACACTTCTACGCACACCCATCACAACATCGTCTTCTTAAGTATTGTATAACTTCTTTGATCAGTAACGGATGACCAATCAAACAACGCCGCGAGCAATTCAAAGGAACAATTACAGTATGTTTATTCTCCAGGCGTCTGGAGAACGTTCAAAGACTAACAAACTTGTAACAATTGAATCCCTTCAGCTGAGACTATGTTTGCTGTGATCTTAGGCCTCAGGATCTGGCAATTATAAACTTCCATAAAGATGAATTTTATTTATTGAATAGAAAAAATAGAACATCTTTATACAGTGTTAAGTATTTTTTATACAGTGTAAGGGGCAAACGAGCAATCAGAGTCTTTCTACGACTACCGACGCCTATGAACATTTGCCGATGTGTTGCCCTCCTTTAGACCCCCATCCCCTCAATGGGCTACTGGCTGCTCACAAACCACACGACACGCGACACCGTAGATGTCACCTTACGGCGGTATCCAGTGAGCGAGAAGTACCTGCCCGGTCGTGCCGGCCCAACTCTGTTGAAATGCAACGTACACAACACAACACATAGATAAGATATACACAGCACACAACCGCACAGAATATAAAACACTACATTACACTATATCACATACATTATAATTTGACTAACAGATAAGACACATATATAAAAAACAATTACCGCAACCTACAGAAGTTAGTTCCTTAAGAATTTAAGGCGCCGCTCATGAAAAAATATCGTATAAAACAGTAGCCGGTGTACATCTGCGTTATACTTCACAGTATATAAACGGCCAATCCGAGCCCTTTGAGAACTATCGACGCCAATAGACATCCACAAAATTAAATCGTGCAGATGCATTGTCCTCCTCTCCTACTCACCTCCTGTGGGCAACCGGCTACTCACCGCAAGAAACGTGACACAAGTTGTTATTCTATGGTCATATGACCGAGGTCTGCCTCTTCGGTATGATTGGCCTAATTAATCCGCAGTGCAGTGTGGAATTCATTAAGTACGTGGGGAAATACTTGATCGGACCTGGATGGGTTCCGATGGGTGTGCACGCCGCTGGACCGAAACCCACTAAAACCCTACTCTGTAAAATGTCAATGGCAAGCAGATAGTCCTGTGCCAGTAATATAATTATATGAAAAATATAGCTACACACATAGTCGAACCACAAACTTCATAGTCGATGTCGACAATATTTACAAAAAAACTTTATGTATATATATATTTTAAGTTTATATGTATATCTATTGTCGATATCAATCAAAATTTTGAGTGGTTTTCCTGCATCGCACTACATTTATATCGACCAAAATATATCGGTATATGTGTAAAAGCACTATCATGCATATACTACGAGTAGTGTAAAAGCACTATCATGCCTATACTACGTGTAGTGTGAAAGCACTATCATACATATACTACGTGCAGTGTAAAAGCACTATCATGCGTATACTACGTGTAGTGTAAAAGCACTATCATGCATATACTACGTGTAGTGTAAAAGCACTATCATGCATATACTACGTGTGGTGTAAAAGCACTATCATGCATATACTACGTATAGTGTAAAAGCACTATCATGCATATACTACGTGTAGTGTACGGACTATGTCAAAGATATAAATATTCATATGTATGTGTACGTATGTATGATACTCTCCGTTATTATATAATATGTCGTCTCAAACAGCGCGAACGTATAATAGTGCCTGAGAGAGGAGGAAGCGGGCGCGACGGTGAAAGACGGGACGCCTAGCCAGCGAGCCGGTTTTATTTATTTGTATTACCTATTTATACATAATGTTATAATTGCGATTTTATATATTTATGTATATAACAATAAGTGCATATTAAGCTAACTATAATCATGTTGCCATGAATACTCATTTGCCCCTTGTGCAGTAAAAGCTAATCAAGTCTATCTTTTCATATACCCCCCCCCCTCCTGGAAAGCACTCACGAAGGCATTGAATTCTATCTTTGGCTCATCTTGAGGCTGCGGAAAATGTGAGTCGTCGTAGTTATGATGCTAATTTGCTTTGACCAGAGAGTAGAGAATACCAACGTATTCGCGCCTGTATTGTTGCCTAATACAACCAGTTTCTCAAGGTTATCTTGTTGTCTCGTTCGGCAAAGTGGCCAAAATAGCCGAGGACTCGTTAGTGATGGATTGTAGATAGCCTGGTTCTAATCTATAGTTAGTTTAACATACCTAAATGTTTAAGAGTCATAATACCAACAAATTAAGATTACATTCACAATTTATAAAAACAATATTTCAAGTTTAAAAACTGACATTGTTAAAAATAAAAAATATTGTCATTGCAAGAACGCAATTTTTAACTTATTATCATTTTTACAAAAGAAACCAACGTGCATGATTATGTATTGATATATTTCTTCAATCAAATCAAAAAGAGCAATCGGTTACTTGTAACGACTACCGACGCCCATGGAAACCCGCAAAATTGTCATGCAGACGCGTTGCCCTCTTTTCCTCCTCCCCTGCAATGGCATAAATAACATTAAATACACTTGGAATAAACCATGCTATACGAGTTATGTGGCCTATTGGAGACCTATAGGAAATTAAAACATCGGACCTGCAGAAAAATATTCACGGGCTTTACTAGTTATTATAACAACTGCTAAGTTGTCTCCCATATTGAAAAAATAATTAAATATAAACAATGTTTCGTTTTATATAGAGACGATACATTTCGTTCCATACTTGATATAACGTGCGATATAAAATCTATTTTCATTTATAAGAAGTATCTCCTGTAATAGGGCAAGTCGAAGGCAGTACGAATACATCACGGAGCGACGCGGCTCACGGCTCGCAATCTCCTATCGATCTCAATCCGCCGCCATTGATCATAGCTTGTCTCTTACGAAAGAAATCTGCTAACTCCGCGACCCTTCAAAACTTTCCTTTGTGTAACTAAGAAGATGTGAAAGTTTCAGGAGATTGCATACCGATATTGAACTATTAGTGCTAACGAATAACAACTGACTGTGTACCTACACTACAAGTATCCTTGTTTTCTTGTTACATAATTCTATTTAAACTTCATAAAACTAGTTTTACGGATTTTATCGCGATACAATCCTTAAAAGTAATTTTATTATAATGAGTAAAATTCACGTAAGCTTAGGACATCAATTATTATCTTGTTTTTTTTTTATTTTACGGTATAATAATCTGGACATATGCCTCTTTCAATGAACGCCAGGACGACCGATCTCTTGCTACTCGCAATCATTCCAGACTAGTTACTGCATCGAAAGAAATTGAAAAAATCATAATTGGAAGAGGCGTATGTTGAGCAGAAGACCGATAAGGGCAGATAATGATGATGATAATAATCGTACGATTGGTTGTAATTTTTTATCAAAAGAAACCGACCTTTGAAATATAGTGAATGACAAATACGACCAATTTCGATGGACTCTGTGAATGTTGAATATTATTTCAGTCGCTTCAGTGAACACTAATTAATTATACACAGTAGGGTTTTAATGCGTGAGAAACCTCCAGAGACATGTCTGGACAGACCCTGACCTGCGGTAGAGACCTATGGTGTTAGTTCTGCTTTCAACACCTAACCTAGTCTTACCCCCCTGACGAGCACACGTTTATCAAAAGCCGAGCTTGTACGAGGTTTTACGACATATCTATTAGTAACCCCGAATAACTTTCAATTTTCAATAGTATATGACCAATCTCTATTGAATTAAAGAACTCATCTGAATCGGTTCAAATAAAAATTCCCTCTCCTTGTTGAAGTCGTAAATTTACAAAGGGCTCAAATGTCCGGTGGACTTGCTTCTGTGACAGTTTCGAAGAGCCGCGGTGCGGCGGGAAGTAGCTCATTTAGAATACAGCAGCCGCTGAGTAAGGAAACGCTGCAAGGAGTTCCCTTCACGCTTTTTAAATCCATTCAATTTGTTGTGTAAGTGATTTACGTTGTAAATTTTATACACTTTTATAATTTTAATGTTACATTGTTCTATGTGAATATAATTTATGTAAATAGCTAGTTACGTGTCTTCGATCGACTCGACTATACAAAATGTACACGGAAAGGAAAGTTTAGAAAAGTGGTAGAATAGGTAACGAATTCAGGAGTGTTCTGAAGAGAGGTTGGAGCACGAGGTGATGATCATTGGAGTATCACATCATCAACATTAGCACGTCTTCCTTCTTAAACTATTGTTAATACGGATCTGTTGTCGTGTTTTGTGTGGTTAGTAAAATGTAATAACTTTTAAGGCGGGGGGTCTGGCGGTGTTACATATTTATAATTTATACACAGCCAGTATGTGAAATAACAATATATTGAGACGACTATTTTATCACAGGTAAAATGCATTTGTGCACTGTTCTGTCGTGCTCGGGTGAAGCGATAGAATGTGTCGGGAGCGGCATGAAAACCACTACCGAACAAAAACTTCTGCGAGGGACTTCGGCCGCCATGGTAGAGTGTACCGGATCAAATAGCAAAAGGACATGCCGGAGACAGGGCGGTCTACAACTAAGGAAGTTCTTCATCTCAGAAAGGGCCACCTGCACTAAGAGTGACCAAAATGACGCCCGAGCCTTAAAGTAGTTCAGGTCCAGACAGAGTCCTTGGCTGCGAGGCAGACAGCACTATATATTACGCCTCCTAGCCTAGCCGGCGCCTGCGTAGCTGGTCAGCATTCATCACTTCCTCTACTCTCTCCCGCTCCGCCGCTTTCTTGAAGGATATCACGTCTCCGCAACAGGAGGCTACTCCTACCCAGGACTCGTCACTCTGGAGCATCGAATGGATGATACTTGGTAGTGAAAAGTCCTCACTTCAGAGCACCATCTGCAGGTCAAGACTAAGTAGTACATGTATCCAGGAAGTCTGGGCTGAATCCTGTTCAGTAACACAACCGGTACATGCAAATTTGGATAAAGAAAGTCCATCTCTTCTCAGATACATGGTCCTCACTGAAGCAGCCTTGCACGGTGAATACCTGCGACAGATATGAGGTTTCCGTTACCTGCGCGTCCAGGTTATGAGTACCTAGTGAAGCGCAGTAACAGTACGCACACCATACCGCAGATCCATTAAGTCCTTTCACCATCTACTCCAAAGGGCCTCTTACTTACGCTGGCGAACTACCTGAATTTCCTCTAGGGAAGGTAGCTCTTCTGATGCACTTTCCCTGTCAGATGGTATGGATAGATTGGTGTATCTCTGCTAACACCTCTGTCGCCAGTTCGTAAGGGGGTTCACCAGCAAGATCAGGAACGCCTCCCCAGCTTATCATGCGGTACCCTAACCGCGATTACCAGCTGCAATGTATTTATCTTCTACGTGAAGCGGTGCGTGCTGTGGGTGAGGGCATCAGCTCATACAGCAGCTGCAAGTTTATAAGATGAGTTGTTAGTTGCCATAGTCGGGCGTACGCCTCCTACAAGCGTTACTGGATCCTCCAAAACTGGTCAGAAGTCGGCCAAGCGATATTCCTAACCTATCTTACTTCGCTGGTTGATCTCGAAATATGTTTCGAAGTTGTATTAAGTCTCTTTGGTTCACAGTAGTGTTACTGAAGTTCAATGTAGTGCACGATGGTGCTGACAAAAAATTACTCAACTTGGACCCATTCAGAAATCAAATACTAATTGTACAATGAATAAGTGTTGTAAAAACCCGTTTGTTGTCATAATTAATTACATAATTACATTATGTGGGAAACATGTTGCGACCGTGAATAATATTCGCATATATTAATGTAATATAATATCTGTGGCCTTATCATACCCCGTTAGTCTTTTTTGTGCCGAATACCCCCCGATGAGACCGACGCCACCTCCACAGATGGGGTTGTCCCGCACCACAGGACAACCCCACCGACTTTAAGACAGTGCAATGGGGTGAGGTTCCCATCCTCGCCCCTTGCCCCGTGCGTAAAAGCGCCACAAATTTTGCTCTTTTGTCCTCTCTTCTTATAAGAGGGGTACAAAGAGCGACACCTCCTGCTCTTTAGTTCCCTCTTCTTATAGGAAGGGTACTAAGAGCCGCCACCTCCTCGGTTCAATTGGCTTCGCCCAAGGTGTCTCGGATAACCCCAGGCTACTGAGCCCCACCGCCACTACAAGGTTTGAACCATGGTGGGGATACCCCGTTAGCCTAGCCCTGTGTTAAGTACTTTAAGGACTTGTGTTCCAGGTACTAGACAAACGCAATATATTTAATATCTTTTATAATTTTTTTTATATACTACGATTAATTAAAACTTTCCTCGGAAATAGCCCTACTCTAAAATCCGTTATAGAGATTTCGCGAAAACTGATCACATACAGACAAACTTACAGGGATTTTGTTTCGTAGAAGATTTGATAATACTTTTGTGTCTAAATGGCCGAGAGATATTTCATCCCTTAAACTTCTAAAATAGACATCCTAAAAAAGAAGCTCATTTAAACTTGCAAGCTGTAATAGCCATTAGCGTTTATTACAGGTTTAAGAACATAGATGGTAAATGTTCGAAACTTTTATATATACGATTGTTTTCTGCTAAATAAATTCTGTTTTTAAAACCCCGTATGCTGCGATCTACAATGAACGAAAAAACGCGAACATTACTTGAAAAGAGTTCATGTTTATGGATATTAAGCCATATTTCAGATGCGAACTGTTTTTATGTTCCAACTGAAATTGTAAGGCAATTTGTACGCGAATGTACATAGACTCAACAATGTCGAAGTTGCAGGCTTTGTTGGAGATAAAACAACAGCTCATTTAGTATACACGAGATCACCGCATTGCAGGATACCTGTGACAATATGTGCCTTTTTTTGTAAAAATTGTGTGTGCTCAACGCGGTGTAATAATATATAGATATTATTATTATATTACTATAATTGTCGTTAAATAGCGCTGCCCTCGTTCCTTTCTCTCTTCCACTGGACCTTTGGCCACTCTTATAGCGTACAAACCACAAAAGTATAACTTTGCGGCGGCAGGGTACTTCCCGGTCATATCAACTCAATTCGACTGCCATACAGCACAGCACTATCTCTTAATAAACACGTTTTTGTTTACAACGTTGTGAGATTTGTTAGCAGCCAGTGGCCCATTGGGGGGATGGATTGCAGGCGGGCAACGTATCGGCATATAAGAATGGACTTCGACTAAACAACAAATTGCTCCGAGGGGTCGTTCGGCCTCCTATACTATAAAACAAAACGCTATGGCTTTTTTAGTCTTCACCATGTGTTACCTTTATTGCGGCGTCGTTCCATTTGCAGTGCGATGTGACGGGAATAAATATCGTGGGATTTAAGCGGCCCGATACTAGTATTGAATTTAAAAAATATGGACTTTGGGATATGCTATATAAACAGGTATTGCAGTTTCTGAAATTCCGTATTTAAGAAAATGGAATCCAAAAAGGTTTAATAAAATAAGAAATTGTCTATTTCGTACCAAAAATTAAAAAAATCCAAATCAGACTTAATGATGGTGATAGGCACAAAAACAGTGGTCTCGTCCAGACAACCAAATAGGTGATTTTGAAAGAAATGCTACAGCGTATTGAACTGGGGTAGGAATTGGCATGAGAAAAAATTGAAAACATATATAAAATATAAAAAGAACGCACGAATATTTAAAAACACACATACACTCTACACACATGTATGTACTGATAATATTAATATTAGTAACATATATATGTCGCAGTCGGATTGTATATATCGATGTATAACATATATAAAATTATTTTCCAAAACGTGTCAAAAAGGCAGATAATGATTCACTTTATTTCAATAGCTTCATTGAATATCATGTAACGGGGAAATCTTTCTGGTACAACTTCACTCAGCCGTATTTAATCCGACTAATCATTGGTTCACCTCGAAACAAAACGGACCTGTTTTTGAAAATGGCTAGCCGTAATGAAATGCGGCGATTTAGACAATCTGGATCAATCAAAAATGGATTGAAAAGGATGTTAAAGAAGAGACGAAGAATATACCTTTCTACGATGTTGAGATCGTTGGATGATATTGTTCCCAACGGTAATATTTGGTAGCTCATTCCATTTAATTTCGGAAATCAGGTTCCGGCTACCTATAAATATAATAGTTTAAGATTTCTCAGGATCTAAGTTTAGATCAAATATTTGACTCCACTTTCACACTCCACAAGGATCGTTTAATTGTCCGTCGTTCTGTAGGTATCGAGCCCACCATGGTTCCAGCTTTGTCGTGGTAGTAGGGCCGAATAAAATTGAAAAGAAGGAGTTGCTCTTTGTACCCACTTATAAGGAGAGGAGGATAAGAAAATGTTATTAATACTCCCCTTCTCATGAGTGGAGTACAAAGAAGAGTAAGAGGAGCAACCTCATCCTACTACACTGACTCAAAGTTGGTGGGATTGATTGTGAATTGTGGAGATGATGATGCTCTGAGGACTGTCCGGCCGTCGAGGTGCCATGATGATTTTTGTAGTTACGGGGCACCTCACCAATGGCGGCACTGATGGCGCTCGCAGCGGTTTTAGGCTATAGTATGCCACGAGCCCCACACACCACTGGACCACTGAAAAAAAAATTATGTCAGTGAAGCCTAATATTTCCCAATGATCTAAAATTTAGGAACAAATGAGATAACATAATGCAGATAAAGATATAACTTTAAATCTGGTAAATAATTAAAAATTCACCCACCTGAAATTTGGTAATTAATTTAATCTGGCCATTACACTAGCTACAATTAAAAACAAACAGAATATTATTTTGAATTTGGAATCCGTCATTAAAATGCAATCGGGTGATAAGAAAATCGCTGTAATTGCGTTACACACATAAAGTACATTTTTTAAAAATTTCATTCGCTGAAATGTTTGTGTACCATGTTATTGATATTTAAAACTTCATCAGCTTGTGAAATGTGTTTTTTTCCGGGAATCGAATTGTTAACGCTAATGTTAATTGTTCTCTTATGAAAATAACAAAAATGGTTGCTATTAACTCATCTCATGGACCTACGACGCGCCATAAAAGGGATGTTTACTGAAGTAAAAAAGCTTTTGAATTTTAAAGCTACGCCATTATGACACTTCTTTTCCTCTTAGCAAAGTTAAATTTTAATTATTGAAAAGTAAACATTTGACTTACTTCTTTAATTGTGAATGAACTTAACAATAAATAGAATTGTTTAGAATTAATATTTGTGAAGTTGCGGGCTATACCGCAGAACTTGAAGACGAAAGTCTTCAACCAATGCGTTCTCCCAATGATGACCTACGGGGCCGAAACATGGCCTCCTAATTGAGGATTGGTCCGCAAGTTTGCGGTACCTCTGTTCTCTGTTCGACAGAATTCGTAAAAGTATCCGATATCACGCGACGAATAAGTAATAAGTATGGGCCAGTAAGGTTCTGGAGTGGAGGCCGCGTTTAGAAAAACAGGTGGGAAGACCATCTCCGTGCAGTAGCAGGGATGGATGCGAGAGCAGGAGATCGGTCGACTTGGCGTTCATTGAAAGAGGCCTATGTCCAGCAGTGGACCGATAAGGGCTGATAACGATGAATGATGATGGTTTTTTTTATTTTCAGAGGGACCTATTATTGATGGCGGCGCTGTTGCCCTCGCCCCTACAGTTCGTCGGGTCTACGGAAGACTTTTTTGTCTTTAGGTTGTAGGTAGACGAAAAGGGGACAGACCCCCCTCTTTTCCCGCAGATGGGAAGGAGCAAACCAGAATTTTTGTGGGCATTACCCTATCGTGATTTATTTTTGGGACCGAAAAGGGGGAAACGGTCCCCCTCCCCACGCTAGTAGGACGGCGCGCGCACGGTGCCGTTTAATTTTACGGGACGTGTACAAAGAAAGTTGAGCTCGTCTTTCGGTTTGGCTTGTCAGAGGGGGAATGATGATGGTGAAGTTGCGGTTTTATTTTATATCAATAGGAATGAGTTTATGTATATTATTACGAATTTTCTGATGTATACATTCATGCTCTGCGTAATGTTTACACTACAAAGTTCGTGTACATCTTTTTTTTTTTTTGTTAATTTACGTAGAATTTTGATTACTTTTTCATTAATATTTCCTGTTTTCTATTATATGTTTATATAATAATTGAAAAAAAAAATTGATACTCTGGTATACTTGGTAATTCTTATATACTCAGAATAGAAAAACCTCATTGTTATATCTGCCTCTTGACTTAGTGGTAAGCATTCAATAACATGACGTGATACGATGATAAAACACTTTTCGTCTCGAGCCGAACCGCCCAATTTCTAATAACACCCCGGCATCAGGAAGTTGTTGGTGTAAAATACTTGTGTCTCGGAGAACACGTTAAACCATCGTTTCTGCACCACCCATCAGATCTATGGTGTGGGACGGACACACCACACAAGTGTCCTCTCTTGTGCACTAGTCCTGCTTGTAGCTGTTGTGAACCGCCGTAACTGAAATTCATATAGGACGACATTATTTTAGCACGGGATGCCATTACCAGATACCAGATTAATGATGACTGCAGAGTCTATTTAAAGTGTGCAAAAAGTTTATATCGACACGTTGTCCACCTCCCGCCTTCCCTCTCAATGTATCCCTTGAAACTCACACATCAGTCTAAATGTCACTCTGTCTCTTTCATATTAATTGTAAGTACCTAAATATTTACCTACCTCTTTAGACATGAGTGTGTTAGAAACTGTAGTCAACGCTTCTGCAGTTGCAGATATAC
Organism: Eumaeus atala; assembly: GCA_017140195.1. NCBI lineage: Eukaryota > Metazoa > Arthropoda > Insecta > Lepidoptera > Lycaenidae > Eumaeus > Eumaeus atala. The sequence goes on along the minus strand of JAFELO010000041.1, from coordinate 656,320 downwards.
AAAGAATTCGGTGCGTGTACGAACTAGTCGTTAAAATACAAACTGTAATCCGATATCACGGAAACTCAAAGGATCTCTGTAGCAGCTAATAAATAACTTGAAAATACGAGCATCGAGCAATCCAAAAGCACTTCAGTTAGAAGAACATTAAGTTGCAGGAACACGTTCAGTGCTCACGGGATCATGTGACATTCTTCTCAATTTGATGTAAAGCAGTGGAAATAGAAATTGGTTGTGATTTCAATTAATTGCGCATCTGTTGCGTCCAATGATTCCGCCAGTCCCAGACATTTGTATGAAATTGATTGGAATTTTTGATGTCTTCATTTTACGCGAATGTTACTCATTACAATAAAACTATATTACGGATTTCATCGCGGTTTATTTAATTATTTAACCAGTCCGGTTTCATACGCCTTACAGCAACCATGGTCATGGCTGGACTGAGATGACAGATGTCTTGACATCATCTCGTCATCTCGCGTTATCATGTGGTACTTCTCTTCCTACAGGGTAGATTAATATATCAAAATTTAACAATATAGTAACAAGAGCTGGGGCTATATTGCCTGTAAATGCGTACCGACCTCTAATATATTTTCCAATTAATTTTGAACAAAACAACCATTTTTGATGTTTATAGAAATTCTTAGGAGTGTGTGTATTTTTGACTGTGGCTTTCCAAAATTTATGGAAATTCATCGATTATTGCTATATTATTCATAAATCATTTAAGGTAATAAATGTTAATCATTTTAAAAAAGGTTCGAAATAGCTCCCATTCCTCGTTAGTCTCCTCCATAAAAAAAAACTATTATATCAAAGCACAAAAGTGCGAGGCGAGAATGAAGGTTCTCGTTTGCAGGGGGTATTCGTTACTAACCAAGGTTTTTTTCAACTACTAGGAAAAAAAAGATTCCTAGTACACCAGGGTTATGCTATAAAATTCTAAATAAAAGGCCTAAGGATTCCAATTATGAAAATACAAGTTATTATTACAGTATTCATTTGTAAAATCTACTAATCTGTCAATGTCTTTCAAAGTTGGGGGACTATCTACATTCACTGTAGCATCTGAGTAAAACTTATAATTTAAAAACCCGAAGGCAGATTAAGCCTACGTGGATGACGCGAAAATTAAGAATATTTCTATGTTAATAAACTTAACATTTATTAATGTAAAAATAGCCATGTTTTAAATATATAACCATGGGAATAGTTCTTTAATAAGAAAAACTGGTTCATTAATTTTAAATGTTGCTATGTTTAATTTTATCTCTCAACAAGTTGAAGTCGATCCCATTTTTGCGGACACAGCCCTAGTAATTTTTATTATCAGTAAATAAATTAATTCAATATCCAGTAGGTTAGCTTTGGGTTTTATTAAAATTGCTCATGCGTGACTAATGTTTACAAAATTAATGAACATACATAAATATCGTGGAAATGAACGTAGTTACGTTAGCCTCACCGATCCCTACTATAAGTCTTATTGCTTAGACAGCATATTTTATGTTCACAGGCGTATTGTGTTGCATGTGAACAGGGAAAGTCTTGAACTTGACGAACGGATTAACATTCAACATTATGGTCATTCAGCTAGAGCATCCAAATCTGTTCAGTTATCTCAATAATATAAGTTGCAACAATTTAGAATCCAAATCTTTTAAATTGTTTAATTAATTTTAATAAATACTATATTTTTTTTTAAGTTATTTCCCGCTCTCGGAAACTTGACTACGTAATTTGAAATTTACAAATTTCATCTTTGGTAAAATATTGTTAGTAGACATTTATTTTTAAACACACGCAAATCACCCGCAAAACTCCCGTCTCGATCGTTGTAACATCATAATACCAGCAACGAGAATGGGAATCATACGCGAAATTACTTTTTAAAATCTGTAAAATAGCTTTAGAGATTATCGCTTTCAAACAAACATACAAATGACTATTCAGCTTTTATATTAATATATATAGATAGTGGTAGTGTATTTTATACGTCTGAACCATGGACAAGCCTTGTCGTGGCGGTGGGGCTCAGTAGCCTGGGGTGGTCAGAGACACCATGGGCGAAGCCAGTTGAACCGAGGAGGTGGATGTTCTTTGTACCCCTCTTAGGAGAGGAGGGAACTAAATAGGAGGAGGAGGATACGCTCTTTGCACCCCTCCTATAAGAAGAGGGGACAAAAGGGAGAAATGAGGCGGTGCTACTGCGCACATGTCCTGCGCAGTTAACTAGTCTCTATAGAGATGGCCACCGTGGCTGAAACTCGGCTAGAGCGATAATATTTTTATTTTTAACTCCATCTACCCCAACCTACCCTAGGGATTCATTATTCATACATTCAAAACCTTTTTTTTTTTGTATACGTGAGGAAACACATTTACGACTGGTTCTGGGTGGGGTTTAGTGGTGTACGGGGCTCGCGGCACATTCCAGTGCCGAATACCCACGAAAACAACCGCGAGTGCCAACAGTGCCGCCTTTGGTGTGGTGCCCCGGAACAAAAAATCATCAAGGCACCAGGAAGCCCCCTAAGGGTCTGACTCTACCTCCACAGATAGGGTTGTCCCGCACTGCAGGACAAACCCGTTTCCCTCATTTGTTAAATTCACTGCACATTTAATCAAAATGGAATCACTAAAAGATTATAGTATAGGGGGACAGACGAGTAATCGGAGTCCTTCTATGTAAAATGTGATTGTTCAGACATTGAATACAGTAAAGTATTCAATGTTAACTTTACTCGCTGCAGTCGCAAAGCAACCTCGATCTAAATAATGATGGATAACGAAGAATCGTGGACTACATGAAAGCGTTTCACAAGACCCTGTAGAAGAAATTACTTCACTTGGCGTCATTAAACGTAAGCTCCATAAAATTTTGACTAGGCACTTCCATTGCATCCAAATTGTTCTGTTAGTTCCGTGGAGATATCACGTTCTATGTGACACGTAAAGCGACAACAAGTCTTTTGAGTTTCCAGTGGCTCATTGGCATTGGAGTGGAGTGGAGTGCCTAAACGCACCGGTATTCATCTAAAGGGTCCAACTACTCGTTTGCTCCCATACACTATAAAAACCAAACGTTATTGTTACCTACTAAAAATAAAAAAAAAAGCTAATTACGATAATGACATCTTTACCGAAAAAAGGCCCGAAGGTTTAACGAGACTGTCCTCGTTACGGCCAAAACGGCCGAGATACTTAAAGGGTAAAGTGCTTTTCTCCATATTTATCTTAAGCGAGGTAATTTGCCTACGCTCTTTTTTCTATTGTCCGTGATCTTAATGTAAGATTGTCCTAAACGTATAAGAAATTAATTGAGAATGAAAAATTAAGATACACAAAAAAATGCTAATGTTTTCAACGTTATTGTAACAAATTATATAAGACTAGTTGGTGCCCTCGATTTCTTTCGCGTACTTCTTATCACATCTTATATATAGCCCAGGCTTACTTGCTATACAACAAAAGAAGTTTCATTAAATCCGTCTATTTGTTCCGGAGATTAGTGTGTACAAACGGACTAACATAGAAACAGATAATTTAATTCCTTTATTTTTATTCTCTACTGCTGTTCTCTTATAATGATAATAATATTTGTCGACTTATCACACTATGTTAGCCCCATACTAAGTAAGGCCTACATGACATAAAATACGTAAATAAACATACATGATCTGGGTGGTATTCGAACCCGCTACCACTCGCACCTGCAATAGGCACGATTATCCGGTCTGTTAAAATCGGCTTATTATTTTTTAATGTTTATTTTAGAGACACATTTTTTTTTCTATTTTACTATAATATGTACTTATTGATAGATAAGTCCAAATGGGAGTCTATGTGAGGAAGATTCTCTGCAATTCATATACAATATTACTTTCGCTTTAAACAGATCCTTTGCCCGCCAGGCATTTATATAAAATATATAAAATTATTTAAAATAATAATAATATTAAATCTCATTATATAAAATTTCCATCAGGATCTTACCTATTTGGACCTTATTACTATTGTTACTAGTAAAGTAGCATAAGCATATGAAATTATTATTAGTATTCCTTAACTGAGACATGGCATTCTGTTATATCTGCCCATTAGGGAGCTGGCGCGAAAATGCGCGTGTGTGTGTGTGTGTAACTGATAAGAAATCACGAAACCTTATCGCTCACTTTGATGTATTTCTATTTGCGCGTAACAGAAAGACAACAAAGTGATCCATCAAGGTTGCGATTTTCGCATTTACAGTAATAATTAGTAATGATAATAACTATGTTTATGTAATAATTATACTTAGTTATGCTAAAATTTATTCTTAATAAATTGCCATGTACTTAAAAATATCGGAATAAAGCGAATACTCGTGATTCGCTGAAAGGGAAACCGTATTCAAAGCCTTAAGCAGTCAGCATGTCGAGCGCCTAATTAGCTTTCGGCATCAAAAAGTGAAATTAGTTGCTAAGTGACACTTAATTGAATTAAATATAAATTTGGAAGGAGATCCAAGTTTTTCTCTTGAATCTAGTGAATTTTATTGTTGAAGTTCATAGTTTTTTCCCATTAGTAACCATAGGAGGACTGGAAAGTTTTCCAAAAGAATACCGTGGAAGTGCAAACACAAAGAGTTTGACCGAATTAGTTTTATGCACAATTTGCTTTGGTTCTTTGAAAATGATCTTAAAGTTATGCTCGACGCACAGAATTTTTATTCATTTTGTAATGTTTTATAATAATGCAGTATTTTCAATTTAAGTATAATAAATGAAAGTGAAAAAATTGTAAGCGTTTTTAAATAGTTGACGAAAATAAGCGAAAATGTTGGTGTCATGTAATAAGGGGTAGTGCCATACTGCATTGCAGTCGAATTGGGCCGACACGACTGGGACACATGGCAGGTGGTCCATTGGAGGGGAAGAGGAAAGGAGGACAATGCATTTGCATCTATTATGCGGATGTTTATGGGCGTCAGTAGACATCAAGACGATGCGACTGCTTGTTTTTCTATCTTTAATTCTAAGGGAATATATTATTATTTATTAAGGGAATACATTGTAAGACTAAGTGAGCATTACATCTACTGGAAAAATAATTATAAACTTAAGTCTAAATCCCTTACATATAACGAATGGATAATTCCACATTCGCGGTGTATATCTGTGTCTCTAAAAAAAAGTACCTTCACGCCTATTGTCCTCGAAGAGGTAGGCAGAAGTGTGTTAGTACATCCATAACCCGTAAGTCAAGTAGATGTACTAGCACACCCACGATTAGCCAAGGTACTGCGGCCCATGATGCCATAGATGGCAAGCCTATGGCCACTTCAGGCACATTTCAATACCGGACAATGTAATGCATGCTCAGAATAAGCATTTAATAATGGTTGCCCGACCTGGGGATCGAACCCAGGCTAGGCTCTCATCAGGTGACACTCGCACCGTTACACAACAGAGGCTGTGTCTTTTAATTTATTTATAAAGTTTTTGTAATTGTCTTTTCTTTACACAAGCGGTCCATGACCTCTCTGGTTACGGCCCCCGAAAACCTTATAAAATCACATCACAAGCACTTGAAAGCAGAGTTTTTTGCAGTTTTACTGTGAGTATGTGGGTCCCTTTCCTACTAGGTATACCACCTTGTGGCCCTTCTCTAAAAGGTTGCCGACCTCTGGTGTTTGTTATCACGAAAAGACTCTGAGGAAACAGCGCACAGCTGTTGAGAAATTATGATACACAGCACAAATTAAGACGACCAGACGTTGCCACTTGCAGCCACAAAGATAACAGCAGCATCATTAATCAAATAACTGCCTCTCTCTTGATTTGCTAGCTCAGCAACTGTGTACCTTATGATACGATGTTGCTAATTACAAAATAATGTCGCGTAGTTTTCAGAAGAAAAACTGGCGGAAGGTATTTCAAAGTAAACCTAAATAGACCCATAAAAGAAATAAAATATTTATGATTGGTTACTGTGTTTTTTATAGCATCAGGGGGCAAATGAGCAATCGGAGCCTTTTGATGATTGCCGACGCCCAAGGACATCCGCTTCGCAGATACGTTGCCCTCCTATCGTCCCGCCCCCGAATGGGCCACCGATTACTCACAAACCGCACGAAACGCGATAGCAAGGCTGTCAGTTTACACCGGCAACAAGTGAGCGAGAGGTACTACCCCGGTTGTGACGGCCCACCACCGGTGCATAGGAGGATGTAGTACACTATATTACAGTGCACCATGCGTGGCACTACACCTTCTCAACAAATTTAACTCAAAATTATAAAAAGAAACACTCTATTGTCTGTCTGTTATACTTTATATATAACGAGGTGATTTTCTCCGAAACACCGTAGAAGAATCTAGTTTAAAATCATGTCAAATTCTAAGGTCTGTAATCTCTTGAAAGCCAGGTAATATCATAATCCGATTCAGCGCAATTATAAGACACAGTCCTTAATGCGTCATGTTAAATGATCCTGCGGTAACTAAACCTGAAAAGCATTTTAACTGTTAACATAGAATCATACAATTTGGCAAAAACTAAGAACTGTGATAGAACCTACAGTAGGTATAAATAGAGAAGTAAATCCGAAACGTAACAAATTACATTTATATCACTCATGAAAACCGTTGTTGTTCATTTTACACGAAATTAGTGCAGGCCCCTCTAACAGTAGTTAGCTGGTATCAACTAACATCTCTCCGAATAATAGTGGTCTTTGCAGTAGTAACTTTTGTTTGATTGACCATCAAATACATTTTTTTTTTTACAATTAAATTTCAAAGGAAATAATAACTGTTTCAAAAGAATTATTTCGGGCCAGTAGCGGTATAACCATTAGGGATTCGGCGTGAAGCTTTTGTTGGTAACAAAATAAATACTTGCATAACTTTAAATTATAATTCTACTTACTGTTTGCGTCGTCTTTGCAAAATACTGAAGCCATTATGAACATTTTGATCGGAGCTCCACGCCGCTCCTCGCACTAATGAGACTCTCACTATAGTTAATTAAAAACTATGTTCTATATTAATTTATTTTCAACTTTATTGAAATTGTTGAGGTATTACTAATTACTTTCTACAGATAACAAGGAGCTCTTCACATTTGATGTATTTAAATACAATGAAATAATACTAGTTGGTGTTTTCCTAATCCGTTTCGCTGTCATGTGCAAAAAAAACAATGTTTTCTCAGTTGGCTACGGCGGCCATCTCAATATAGTCAAATGCGTACATGTTAATGGTCCCATCGGAGACGACCGAAGTGAATTGAGAAGCAGAACCGAAGGCTTAAAGTACTCCAAGTCACGCATACACACATCAACACCGCCGTGGTACACCTCCGTCACGAAGGTTGCGAACTTCCTGACTTCGAGCAGTTAATTAAAATATTAATTAAAAGTCCCTATGATGTTTTTTTTGTCCAGGAATCAAACTCGGAACTCCATGTCTGTAGTTTGAATACGCTTACCACTAGAACAAGAGCAGACTAAACTGAACTGAACTGTGCAAAACACGTAGTCGGATCGCATAACTTGTGCACTGGGCTTCAAAATACTCACAAAATGCATCTGAATTCGACTTCTCGCTCAGATGATACCGCCGCAAAAATGCTGATGCATTACGTGCCCTTTGTCAGTTTGAAGTAGAAAATTGTAAAAATGAAAGCAAGAAAGAAAACAAGTCTCCATAACAAACTATACGGACGTCTGCGGGCGGCGGTTATCTTCAAAATGGTCCGTCTGCTCGTTTGCTCGTCCATATTTTATAGAAAATATTTGTTTATGAGCTTTCAATGAACTTTAGTACGAGGCAGTGTCTTGCAAAGTCCGATTACACTAGTGTTAATGCGTTACTTGTTATTCATCATTTAACTCCTAACTACCACACAAATGCTTTATTATAATTACATACAAGTGGAACCTGTGAAGTCAAAGTTCGTAATTTATTTCACGTATAATTTTTCCTAATAATCTAACTGAGATTTTCAGAGGAATACATAAAGTAGGCCCTTAGCTGATTACGATAAGCAAAAAATACTAATTGTTTTTATTGCCTTCTTGTCGTTTAGAAAGAATTTTGCAAAATGAATGCTGGGACGTGAATCAACCGCCCCATTGTTCGCAACAAAGAGCTAGAAACAAGTTTGAGCCTTTAGGAAATTACTTGTACGAAACTGTAGTGTACAGTCTGAACGAAACGCCGCAGCATTTGATATATAAATATAGAGTTACATAATATATGCTCTTGACAAAATTTGTATTGCAATTATTCTATTCTACATTCATCTGTAATATTTAACACAATCTTGTAAGCCGTCGTTATATAAATCTCGATAAAGCGATTGACACCCGTAGTCTGTAGGCCGCATTTTAATGTACCATATAATAATTTTAAGCATTATTGCGTGTTTCTGGCACAAAGTTCCTTTTCGCGCAGTATGTAGCTCACCAGACTCGTGACCACGGCTGGTGTCACCAGGCCGGAACATCTAAAAGGCTTATAAAGCACCTATTTAAAACTTGACAGTCCCGTGGTCTAGTGGAGTAAACACGTCCAACATAGTCGTGAAGTCCTGGGTTAGAGTCCCGGGTCGGACCAAATTGTTGGTGATATTTTCCAATTTTTAATAACAGTCCGAAATCAGGAAGTTGGCGGTGTTACAACCCCGTTTGGAGAGAACGTTGAGCTGTCGGTCCTACGCCTGATTTCCCTCCGTTCGTGTCGGATTGCCCGTACGATCGGAATAGGAAAATGAGGGAACAGGGCGTGCACTGCACACGCACTTGTGCACTATAGTATGTCTGCGCTGTTGGCTAGTCTCTATAGAGATGGTGACCGCCGTGGCCAAAATTCCGCTAGGACAACATTATTATTATTATTATTTGTAACCGTAAAGTAACTATAAAATGTGAAACAAACGCAAAAGTCGCAAAGACAAAAATTAAAAAAACTTTATTTCGATTTCAGTCGGCTTCCACGCGCACCTTTCGCTGGCTGCCTGCGCAACACTTCCATTTAAGCTTCAATTATTAAATTCTTTGAAATGAATTGGTAGGTAAGGATCGTGATGTGATCATGACGTGATAGCATTTGGTTCTAGAGAGAACCCGGTAGGTAGAGGCCTACCGCGTTAGGGAACTGGCGTGAGAATGTGGTGATAAATTAAATAATGAAACGGTACAACACAACACCGACAAAACCGAACAGCATAGTTGTCACTTTACGACGGACCATGGAAGGACCCCCAGCGAGCTAGCCGATGTCGGCTGCAATGCAGCGTGGCACTACCGCTTAGTAAATATGCTTGGTTTCTCTCTGGCTGCGTAGGACTGGCCAGTCGGAATAGGAGAATGGAGAAAAGTTTCTATGCCATTGCTGAGTTACAGGTGATCGGACATCATCTTGCCTACTTAAGACGGCTACACTTTTGAGTTTCGTGTGCTTTAAAAATCCGGTAGTTCGGTGAGAATAACATTACAAATATGATTTTTTATTTTTTTAAAACGTAAAATAAAAATAGAACGGCACAAATTTATTGGAAGGCAGCGGCCGAGTGAGTCATGTCTAATGTCATCGGCAGCAAGAAGATTTCCACCGCTGGACAAACGGCTACCTTAGAGAAGAATACAGGTTTCGGTCACAAGCTATTTGCGTCCAGCGGTATCCCGTGATTTTGAATAGTCCACCGGTATTGAGGTCATTCAACGCTGCGCTTTATGGTGCGGGGCCGTCATTGAAGACCGTTTCTTCCCCAGTGATTGATGTACCTACTACATTTTGTGAAACTGTTTGGTAAAGTCTATATACTAAGTGGTTCTTAATAATTATTTAAAACGTCACTTTATCCTCGCAACATACTATAAGAAATAAATATTATATTTTTATAACAAATAACAATTATACATTACTTACATCCATCCCTCGGTTTCACCCGCGTAAGTTCGGATATTAGCTTATAGCCGCCATCGATAAATAGATTATTGAACACAAAAATATTGTTTCAATTCCGGCCAACTGTTCCTGAGATTAGCACGTTCGAACAAACAAATAAAATTTTCAGCTTCCTATTATTAGTATAGACTAGGGCAGTGTGTACACGCTCTGCACGCTAAGAAAGTTTCCTCTCTGTTATTGTGCATATCGTATACTAAACGTGTCTTTTATAAAACATTTTGAAATAAAATTACGTGGCCTTTAATTATTATATCAAAATTGTGGTCACCCAATATTTCACAACTATTTATTTAATCTCTGTGCAAAAAAAAATACCCCCTACTATGGGACACATACCATAAGAACCAGTCCAGTGGAGGGGAGGAGTCATATTCATTGTGCTAGTCTTGATAGGTGTGAGCAGTCGTACAAAATACTACAATTTTTCTGTTGCTCCTTTTTATTATAGATAAATATAGCTTATATTAAATTTTTAGAATATATTATAGATAAAAACTAGCCCCATGAAAAGCGACAGCATTTCATTCACTTAATATCGACTTCACATGAGGTAGCGGTACCACCTCGATTGTGTCGGCCCAATTGACCTGCACTGCAGTTGTACAATTTTTTACATCAAATTCTTGCTCAAGATTAAAATAAATAAAATTATACGCTCTAAGAATGACCAGGGGTAAATAACATTTTTATGGACGAAAAAAGTATATGAAAGCGTGTATTTCGGATGATCATAAAAGTTTATATTTCGCATTTAGCCCTGATAAATCCCATACTGCCTTGTTTTATCTGCACTTAAATGCCGTAACTTGCGCATAATATAATGTAGATGTGTTGAGAAAAATGGGATAAGTTATTGATATCAAAATATAATGTATCAAAAGCATGAAGGGAATGCCACTACACTTCCTATCTGTACTTATTGTAAATTAGGTATACCCTAAAAACAGTTTATCTGCGTATGTTTGAGTGTTTCAAAATCTACGAAACGGATTTTCATGAAGTCTTTACCCATGGATAGAATGATTCCCAAAGTAGGTATAAACACAGGCGAAGCCGGGGCGTATCGTAAGCATACCAAGAATATACCATTATTATATAATAGGTTATAGAAATAGTCAAAAATGTTTCTTGATGTTACCTATAATGTAATATCTTAATAGTTTCTTTTCATTAGTAGTTTACTAATGAAATTTCGCAATTTCATTGTTGGTATTATTAAAGTCAAAAAAATGTGTGAAGTCCATTACGTGACATTATTGGATAAACTCGAAGTGGGAAAAAAATGGTCGTCGTAATCTCATTTGCGTACAAAACGGGACCAGTTCGTGATTTCGTTTGTATTTTTACTTAGACCCTTTGTTTTTGGGACGTTCAAAAAGTTATTTTGCGTACACACATTTTGTGTGTTAACTTTATAAGAAATTTTCGTGTGTTTAATAATCTAAATATATTTCGTTAATATTAAATTTTAGTAGAGCCTGATGAGACGCGTCCTGACAAGCCGGAAAAAAGGTTCTGTGAAAAAAAGGTCTTGTTGTCTAAGATTGCGCGTTTCCGAGAGCAATAGCTTAATCATCGAAGATGACCCAATCAAGTGAAACCACGAAACACATATTTTGTAAATATGAATGTATAAATATATAAATAAATACATTTTCTAAGAACTATCTTGGTATACGGTTGACGATAAACGGTATGTTTTATGTTGGATAAAACATAAAAATTTCAATAAGATTTCAACCACATCATCTCAAAGGATATTCAACATAGATTTAAAATAATAGCGAATAAAAATCCTGTACAGACTAATCCGCCATATTCACTGTGCAAAGCCAGAAAGGCGAGGTACCTTTCAAAGAGGTTTCCACGAACACGAAAAAATAGTATAAAAATCTTGCATGCTTCAATTTGGAGCCACTCGAGCTGAAGTTAATAATGTAGCTAATGGAAAGGTTGTTAGTTTAATGGACAAGACAGAGACCTATATCCAGCACTGGACGTCACCCGGCTGATGATGATGTGTACTTATGTTAATTCTATTAAACACGTTGACGCACTTGCAGGTCCATTTATAATATCGATTACATTTTCAAGTTGGTATTTTTTTCTGCTTGCCTATTTTTAGCTTCATTTATCAACTATAATTTTGGACTATAATTATGTCTAATATTATTATTGTTCATGTTTTTTAACATACACATCAATTAATGAATCCATAAGCCTCCAACGTAAAAAAATGTAAGAATGACTAATGAACATTTCTAATTCTTAACATAGAAAGTGGTGTAATTGACTAAAATATTTTTGAAACTAATCGAAAGTCAATGGCTGACAAGTTATATTCAAATACGTTTGGTTACGTAACAATATTCCCTAAAGTAAAGTACAAATAAATTTAAAAAAAACCTTATCGCTTGAAATATACTTAGGTATACCTGCATTATCGTGACGAATTACCAACACATACGTTTAAATCTAACACTATAGTAGGAAAGATAGAAATCTACATACATACGTTCTAATCCCATCGCCCTCCTTATTGCGAGGTTTATAAAGATTTAACAAATTAACATAATGTAGATAAAAAAATTCTCAAAACATGGTTTGACTGGTTCCCGGCTGTTCTAGCTTTTTCGACTACTTCAGAATTGCAGAAAGCAAAAAGAACAGTAATGTGACCTTTTCGTCTATACTAATAATATAAAGTAGAAAATTAATAATTATTCTAATCTCGAGAAACATTACTGGCCTTCATTGAAAAAATATGTTGATCGCTGATTGAACTTACTCGGGCGAAGCCACGGGGTGGTGCTAGTTCAGTAATATATTTACAGTTAAATAATATTATAAATCATTCATAAGAAGGACAATCTCGTATTAGACGAAACACAATCGACTATGACGACGGGTCCTAAATCTAAGTTGAGTTGTTCTTGTTGAAGTTTCACCACCTAATCTACAGCCGTAAGCTCCGTTTAATATTCCACATCACACTTCGATTGATCATTGACACTTCGATTGATGATTGGGTTAGGATGTTATACTTAGGCGTAATTTAGAACGTGCATTATAAAAGATAATTTATTCTCTAGTGTATTTATGTTTATATTTTTTATAGAAAAGGGGGTAAACGAGAAATCGGAGCCTCTTTACGACTACCGACGCCCATAAACATCCACATAGTTATTACGCCGAAGCGTTGCCCATCTCAACTCCCCAATGGGCCACCGGCTACTCACAAACCACAAGAAACTGAAGAACTGCACTGAAGGTGTACGGCGGTATTATGTGAGTGAGCGGTACCGCCCCGGATGTGCCGGCCCAATTCTTAGATAGGAGGATGTAGTGTCATAGACCATGCATGGCACTAACTCCTCCTATGCAGCATGGTGCTACCTCTCCCTCAATATAGTACTAACATAATACATATTTTATTACTTATATATATCAACAACATATCTTCACGTGATGGTCCTGAGGTTAGGGACCTCCAGTGAGCGGTGAAGCTGGCGCAGAAGTGGGTATCCTCTATACTCTCGGCTGGTCCCTGGTGTGAAAGAGTGGTATGGTGGACTCAATACTTATGTAATAATAATAATAATAATAATAAAGTCCTTATTTGTAAGAACTCGCGACTACATGAACGTTAAGTAAAGTACAAAAACATATGTAAAGTACAAGTTCAATAAAATTAAACAGAGTCATAAGTGGATGACAAGTATGTAATGTAATACATTCCCTCTGCCTACCCCATCACGGAACTGTAAACATGTGCTTTTGTTGTTTTATATAATATTTTATTAAATAAGTCGAGGGGAGTAAAGGACTAATCTACCTCATCTCCTTGCAGTAGCTTGTCCGTGATGGATGCGATTGTCATGGTAACGGGTAGAATGGTTGCTGGAAACTTCTGAAACGTTGGGCCAGTTAAGTAATTAAATAAACCACGATAGAATCCGTAAAAGTACTTTTATAGTAATGACTAACATTCGCGTAAACTTAAGACATAAAGAATGTGATTATCCGTTTGTCCCCTATGCCATAAAAATGGATTTTAATTTTTTTAATTTAATGTTAAGTTATTTTGCATATGCATCTCATACCATTACATATATTAATCCTATTGCCAGTTTTGTGATCAATTAAATCGTTTTAAATTAATAGAATATTGTATATTAATAATATTAATACTATTCGTGAATCCAATTTCATTCTATTGTTTGAGTCTGGCAGAATCATTGATAAAACAGATGCGCAATTAATTGGAACAACAATCGATTTTCATTTGCGAACTGCTTTACATGAAATTAAGACGAATGGTGGGAGATGGCAGGGGGTCTGCGGTAGACGTGATCTCGCTACTTTATGCCCTTTTATCTGAAGTGCTTTTAGTTAGCTCGGTACAGGTATTTTGAAGTTTCATATCTATACTAAAAAAATAAAGCTGAAAAGTTTGTTTTTGGAACGCGCTAATCTCATGAACGAATGGCCCGAATTGAAAAAATGATTTTGCCATGAACAGTCCATATATTGAAAAAGGCTATAGTTACGCGGGTGAATCTGTGGGTAATGTTTGTTGTATATATTTCTGTTATCGAGCAGGTACTTGTTCCTATAACAAGTCCTTAAGGTACGTAACACAAGTCTAGGCCAAGGTGGTTATAAATGATGAAATAAGATTAAAAAGCCTTTTATTTCTTGCATGGTTGTACATTAATTACTTGCACTGGTTAGTTTAAGTTAAATTACTTAATCCCAGTGTTAAATTTGATATTTCTACTTCTTGTTTTTAGCAAGAGCCTCGTCTGCACAGGTGAAGACCTCCTCCAAATCTAGCTACTTATCCCTGTCTTGGACTACTTCTGTCCAGTCTGTTCCGGTGATCCTTACAATTTCGTCTTCTCATGTTGTGTTATGTATTCCTTTACCTCTTTGTCCGAGCGGTCCATTCCATATCGTCACTACTCCAGTCCAACGACTAGCATGGAGTGGTGCTACATGAGTTTCCCAATTTCATTTTACCTTTTTTCGCGAATTGTAGAGCATCTGTGGATTTTTTTTTTCTTATTTTTTGTGCCTTATTTTTTTAATTTTTCTAAGACTAAGCATGCTCCTCTCCATACCTCGTTGGCAAGTTCTTATTTTGTCTTCTATGACCTTCGTAAATTTCCATGTTTGACAACCGTATGAGAGGCTTGGTGGTAGGCACGAGTTCATGATTTTGGTTTTTAGGTGCGTAGGCAGAGTGCTCTTGAATATTTCTCTCAATTTCCAATATTTGCTCCAGGTGCATTGTGTTCTTCTTTCGATTCCCTTCTCATTATTTTTCTTATTAAAACTTATTTGTTTTTCCAGATACATAACTAGGTCAGTGTATTTTAGCGGTGCTCCTTCTGCTGTTATTGGTTGCTCTGTACTGTTCGTCGAAAACCATGGTTTTAGATATGTCCACTTCGAGACCCACTTTTATGCTTGCATTGTGTAGAGATCCTATCATTCGATGGAGTTGGGAGCAGGCTTCAGCCAATAAAACAAGATCGTCTGCAAAGCGGAGATGGCTTAGATAGATACCTTTTAGTTTATACCACATAACTTCCAGTCCAGTTGCCTAAAGATGAATTCCAGTACAGCTATGAATAGGATTGGGGATAGGGGATGTCCCTGTTTCACGCCTCTTTTCATGGGAAAGCATGGGCCTTTGGTCTCCAGCATAACCTTACCTGTGCTATTTTTGTATAGACTTCTAATGACTTCTAGGTAATGTTGTTCTACACCTTCGTTTCTTAATGCTTCCCAAATTACCCAATGTGACGCCGTGTCGAAAGCCTTCTGGTGACCAATATAGACAATATAAAGGGGTCTTTTTTTCTCTCGGTGTTTTTCAATAATTCATTCTTGAATGTGGATATGTTCGATTGTTGAAAATCCTCTTCGAAAACCTGCCTGTTCCATTGGCTGATTTGGGTCTAATCTTTTGCTTATCCTTTTATTGATCATTGACGAGAATAATTTGTACATCGTTGGTAGTAAAATGATTGGCAGACCAAACTACAGATAGTTTGACTTGTCATTGGGGTCACCCTTCTTTTAGATCAAGATGATGTCCGATTCAGTCCATTGTATAGGCATTTCGGTAGATTTTAGTATATGTTTGAACATATTTGTTAATGGTAGAGATAATATTGCACGCCCCTATTTTATGGATGTAATCTGACCCTGAACTCTTGCCTCTAATTAACTTATTTATTGCCTAGAGTACTTTCAAACTTGGGTGTATCGTCAACTGCGTTTAGTCCAGCGTATTTTTCCGACGTATAAATGCTCATAGTTGACTTTTCCTCATACAGGTCCCTGTGGAAACTAGTAGCTTCTTCTAAGATATATTTGCGATTGTTTTTTATTTTACTGATGAGTCAAGTTCTTCTATCCAGACTTTATTTGTTGTCAGTTCTTTGTAAGCTTTTTTGGTACAACCTGTCTGCTACAGATATTTTAATATTATGATTTGTCTGTGTTTAGCATAGTCTTTTTTAACGTGTTTGCTAAATGATATTATACAGGGCTTTTAATTCGTTTTTTTTCACTTCTTGATTAAATAAAACACCTTTTTAGAATGCAGCAGATCAATCACGGTCATTAATTTAGAATATCTGAACAAAATTAAACGCAATAGCTTTTTAGGCTTCACCATATGTTACCTTTATTGCGGTGTCGTTACACTTGACGACGCCGCAATAAAGGTAACATATGATGAAGACGAAGAATGCTTCCGAACTCTCCAGAAAATAAAACCGACTAGAACTTACTTACAAAGATCACCCAACCTATCCGAAGGACCAAAAGGCCCAGGAATATTAAACTTCGGGACTATAGTGAACTATAAAAGTACACGAGGTACTATACCTGGTTAAGCAATATAATCACTCAAAGCTTACAAGAAGCCCGTCCATCCAACACCAGCCGGAAATTTACATTACAATTATGGGCAGGAGGAGAACGCTGTATAAAACGAATAATACTAATAATAACATAATTAAGTGCTCATGATATTTCACAGTTGATTATTTTAAGTTATAAATTTAATAATAAGTTGAAACTGTTTAAAAAGTATTGATATTAAGTTGTGACAGACTTTTTTTTTATTTTTTATCGACAAAAAATTCTACACCTCATGTTACTCCTGTGTTTTGGTGATTCTATTGACATTTGACGTATAAATGTTCTTAGGTCATAAATATAGTTGCTAAACCGTCATGCTTAAAAAGGAGATACAAACAGTTTTTAATTACTATTTTTTTGGTATCACAAAAATGGCCGCTGAAATCCCACGATATTTATTTGCGTCACATCGCACTGTAAATGTAACGACGCCGCAATAAAGGTAACACATGGTGAAGCCTAAAAAAGCGATTGCGTTTTGTTTTGTTCGGATATTCTTAATTAATGACCGGGATTGATCTGCTGCATAATAAAAAAGTTTTCTGACTCTAATCAACACATTTGACACCGATAACCATAGACTCCTAAACAACTAGGGGTTACATATATGCATTGTACGAGGAGGCAATCAAGATCGGTCTATTTGATAGCTGTCAACGCCACCAGGAATTGGTATAATTGTTCTAGGCACAATATAATCGGTTTATCAAAAAGCACAGGTACTGAAGAAAGTGTGATGTATCTTCCCATTCCTATAATCCCAACAATATCCTCATTACAATTTCCTAGAAAGTAATTTTTGCCATCGCTATTAAGCATATGAGATATGATGGTATGTTTTTATAAGGTATTAATGACAGGGCAAACATCGGGCTGTTAGGGGTATATACATGTCTGCCTAACATCCGCCTACTATGACCAGAAATAGGGAGTTAGCGGTCCAATACCTAGGAGGGTACGTAAAGCCGTCGGTCCTGCACCTCAATTTACCAAGTACGTGTAAATTGCCGTCCATCGGTATAGAGAATGAGGGAACAGGGAGGGCATTTGTACACTATTATATATCCTGCGCAGTTGGCAAGTCTCTATAGAAACGGCCGCCGTGGTCGAAATCATCTGGGACGACATTATTTTATTATTATTATTATTATTATACATGTATCCAAAGCCTAGTAGTTTTGTTTTATTCTCATAATGGATATACCCACAATATTTGAATTAGTAAAGTGAACAATAATTTTTATATTTCAGTATTGACGAATTGCAAGCGCAAAATAAGAACGGCCATAAATATTGAGAGAGTAATAAAGTTTTAATTTCATTGTAACACTTTGTTACCCGCTAGATGTTATATCTTTGTTACGTTTCATTTTAGTAGCAGAATAGCTATCCGCTCCGGCTTTGTACATGAATAACAGTGATCAAATAATATTATATAACCTCTCTCAGGAACCGCTCTATTCAGGGTGAAAACACCAGGAAAACCTACCGACTAGCGAACTACCGACGCCGATGCACATCCACATAATTACTATGACGACGCGTTGACCTTCCTCTTCCCCTCAATGGGCCACCGGCTACTCAAAAGTCGCACGAAACGCGACACCATAGGCGTGATAAACGCCCTCTTCCATATCGTCGGTACAGTGTGGGTTCTAAGAGAAATATTGAATAAAATAGAAAGCGGTTCAGTAATAAATTTAGCACAACCAATTAAAAATGCAGCAGGAATTTTGGCACGGCCTGCTGATTTACGGGGATCAAGGTTTGAAAGCAATGCAGCAACCTTATTACAATCAACATAAATGAAGCAGATGTCACTGAAACTATCCAGGTAGTTTGTATTAACGATATCAAGGCTGGTACTATTTTTAGATGCTAAAAATTTCGACTGAAAATAAAAAATAAAAAATAGAAAAAATGCTACAAAGGGTTTACGTAGTGTTAGCCATATTATTCGCATACTTAATAATATTAGGTAAGGCACACGAGTTAGACTTTGATTTCATACAGGACCAGAAATGTTTCGGATTTGAAATGATTGTGTTTTCCACGTAGGAAATATAACGAGAATAACATGTAGATTTAAGTGTTTCAGCGCGTTTTCTTAGAAGTCTGAACGTATATAAATCATTGAGGTTGTTATTTATTAAACTTCTGCAAGTACTTTTGTTTCTCATTGAATAGTTTTTTTTAATGCTGGAGAAAACCAAATGGGATAAGAGTCATGGTTAACATATTTTTCTGGGACGAATTTCACTACAACATTTTTAATGTATTTGTAGAAACAATCGACAGCATTGTCACAGGTCCGGGGTGATAATTCAGTTTCCCACGTAACGGCATTAATGTATTTGTTAATTAATTCATAGTTACATTCATGATATAGAAAGCGCTTATATTTCGATAGTTTAAGAGCCCTTGGATGGCAATCGGTACTCATGTTAACGCAAAGGGCCTTGTGGTGGGGATCAAGCGATTCAAGCGGTTCCGTACACTCGTTTACCACAATATCGCAGCCTCTACTCAATATAAGGTCAAGAATTTCTCCAAACGTATTCAAAACTTGATTATGTTGACTATACTCATATGTACTTATATTGTCTATAAAGGCGATGTCGCTTTGGGATAGCGATTCAGTGACGATCGGATCATTCGAGTTAACGGGTCATACTATCGAACTCATACTAAAATCACCAGCAATCAAGCTTTGTTAGATAATTACTCAATTGCTGTGAAAAATTTAAGCCCTGATTTTGGCTACAAAGATATAATACGCAGAGATGTAAGTTGGTAGCGGCACGATCATTATGGCGATCTAGAGAAACAGTCTACCATAATTTCTCTGCACTAGATTGAAAACCTTCACGCAACGAGACAGGTATGTACCGGCGAGTGGCTATGAGAACACCACCTCCTCGTGATTGTCCCGTAGCGCTGTAGTTGCGGTCGCGCCTCCACACCATGTCTCCGTCAAGATTAAGTCGTAGTTAAAAAGACATAAATTTCTATAAAAAATATTCGTTTTGGTTCTCAGACCACGTACGTTCTGTTAATATACACTTAACTTCTCGAATTATACACCAGTGTCCAAATACTGTTATAAAAAACATCACATGGTAAAATGTTATAATATTATTAATATAATGAGAAAGCAGTTTAACCACATTAAGCAAATGACAAATGTGGGTAGTAGAATTAAAAATATAATAAGCAAGTGTCTTTTGCGCAAACAATATCTCATTGTACGCGTGGAGTGTGCGAGCGAGTAAACTATCCTGGGCAATTAACACTTTAACATGCGTGAACGAGATAAACTGTGCGTCGCTGACAAGTGGCCGAGATTTAACCTAACCATGCCGATGTTAACAATAGAAGTATCTTACCCAGTTTTCGAAGTCAGGTGCTGTCAACCGTCTATGATTATAAAATAATAATTCTAATTGTTTGAGAAAAATATTGATAACTAATAATGCCATCCTACAATATGTTTGAAGAAAGTTAAAGTTCCAATAAGTTAAATATAACATTGAATTAGCCTAAGAGCATATTATATATTTTTTAAATAATTTTCCGTACGAATAACAAATACATGCACCGTGTCGTTGTTACGCAGATGGATTTTCCCAAATTTCACCCAGACGTACCGATATTCTCTGGCCTTCACGAGGGATTTAGCCTTTGCTAGTAAGGACTTCATGTGAGGTATCAGATGATCATTGGCGGATATGCGTACTTGGCTATTAGGGTATCCCAGATCACAAGCATGGATGACGTTTTTGGCACGGGCTGATGCTACAAAGTCTTCTTTAGTGTACCCATTTAAAAAAGAGATCACTATATTCTTGTCCTTGGAGTTAGGTATAGGCACCCGGGCAATGTAGTTAACGTGAGAGTCACAAACCTAATGTACATCGTTTTTCCAAAGTGTATCAGCAATGGAGAAAAGGTTCTCATTTTTCTTCAATTGAACTCCCTTTATCTCGACACTGTTGAGCCTACTCTGTTGATTAGAGATCGCCATGAAGTCTGGAAAATTCACCTTCTGTGAGCAGTAATCTCTCCTGTACTTGCTCGGGACATTTACGCTCCGCCACTAGCAGTCTGTTATTAAATTCATCGACCCTACAGCTAGTAAATTCGCAAGATTTTTTTAGTTCAATAATGTCTTGCAAGCTGTCTCTTTACATCGCGCAATTCCGACATTATTATTTTAAGAGATATGGGTTCAGCAGTAGGTCTTGAGCTTTGAGATGCTCCCCTACAGAACGGGTAAATCCAACCTGCACCCAACTTTTTCTATAACCAACTTCGGTAATATTGGCACACGAGAAATCCAAGTGTTTCACACAGCCTAGACATCGAACACCGTCATTGAACTGCTTGTTACATGATGCGCTCTTATACATGATAACGAAAAAGATTTACAACCACTGCTTAAAGGACTAACTGAATGTAGGTGTAAGTTGGATAGACGCACAATCACTTATCTGTCAGGCTCTTGTCAATAATAACACGAGTATAAGTAGATTTTGTAAGAGGTACTCCCATGCTGCTTTGCAGCTGAAATGGGCCGGCTTTTTTTCTGTATGTAATCGGGCTTCAATCATGGATAGAGCGCTTCTCGAAGTATTGCAGATTTTTGGTGAATTTGTTGAGATATAATTTTTTTTACGTGCTGGGCCGGGAGGGATCGATGATGTACTTTTTAAGACGCTAAATGTATATTTAAGACGTAAACGTGTTGTGTCACTTATACAACAACAATTGAATGGATTTAAATACGTAAAGGGAACTCCTTGCAGCGTTTCATCTCTCAGCGGCCACTGTATTGTAAATGGGCTACTTCCCCCCACGCCGTTATTCTGTGGAACTGTCACAGGACGGCGGCCGCCGGCCATTTTTTCCCTTTTGTAAATTTACGAATTCACCAAGGAAACATAATTTTATTTCCACCGTTTCAGAGGAGTTCTACAATTCAAATACTTTTTTATACTACCTGTAGGTACTGGTAAGAGGTAGTTCCATGCCACCTCCAGCCGCATTAGGCCAGCATGACCAGGGGGCGGTATCTCTTGCTCAGACGAATTACCTTGAAGTGAAAAATAAGCTTCCAGATTTCATAAGACTTGTAAGTTTATGGTGACTAAGGAATGAAGGATTAAACGAGAGAAACACATGCAATGCAAAGCATTTTTGCGGGTGTCTATTGGCTCCGGTAGCCGTCAATGGGCCCTGTCGCTCGTTTGTTTACTGTTTACTGAAACTATTTAATTAGGGTCCTAAAACGTTGAAATTGTTTCTTAGGAGTCGTCAGATTTATTTCTAATTATAATTTAAGAACATTAACTGAGGCGTTAGATAAAGGATTATATTTAATCATAACGTAATTTTATAATTTAAATCTATTATAACAACATAATAAACATACTTATAAACTATAACTGTTAGCTGTTAAGTAAAAATCAGTATATAATCTCTTGAAACTTTCACATCTTCTTAGTTTCATAAAAGAAAGTTTTGAAGGATCGTGGAGTTAGCAGATTTCTTTCGTAAGAGACAAGCTATGATTAATGGCGGTGTCAATTGAGATCGATAGTGGACTGCGAGCCGTGAGCCGCGTCGCGCCGTGATGTATTGCCTCACTTGCACTATTAGAGGCGGTGTGTGATTTTAGAGGCAAAGAGGATTTATATCAAATGTGGGATGAATTGTATCGTCTCTATGTTGTTTCGTTTATGCTCTATTTGCGTTATTACAAAACGCGTACTATCGCTAAATCGGAGACTAAAGAGTAATTTAAAGTGATTTCTTACTACAAAATACGATGGTGCGAGCTTAGCCGAGGGCTAAATTGTTATTCTCAATTTAGACTTGCTCGGATTCTTGTTTAAATTTTGGATTGCGAATCAAATTTCAAGGTTAAATGTTAATTACACAAACCGTGATAAAATCCGTAAAAATAGTTTTGTTGTAGAGTCGGCTAAAAATATTTAATTCGGGCAAAAATCATTGACTTAATTGAATAACCCTAGCTTTTTTGTAATATGGATGAATGAATGATTTCGAATGAATGAACGAGCCTTTTATATATTCTATGGACAAACGATATATAGTGTAGTGGTGTAATTATCCGGATTATTTTCTTTTACGTAGGCTAAATGCACCATCCATCCATCTTCGGTAAACCGCAGGAGTGTGTCGGTCTCAGAGTGAGAAGCGTCCCACTACGGACTAGAAAGCGCTGCGACAGCCTTCTGCCGCAGTGATGGGGTGTCCCGGATCTATCATCGTCAGCACACCCCAGCGACTGGCTGGCCCCATGTAAGGGCGCACTTTTCCACAAAAGGGGCCAATAAAGAGGATATTTGAGCCTCCCTAATATCTTCTTACCCTTACGGGATCAGTTCCCCATCCTCGAACCCTGGCTGTGAAATTTTACGCTACAAAACGTACATTCTCCAGCCGCTTCTTCTACGATACATTCCATTGTCTCTTTGCAAGATATCACGGGCTCGCAAAAGGAGACCATCGCCGTCCAGGACTTCTCAAGCCCGAGCATAGAAAGGTCCTCACTTTGAACCACTAGCTGCAGTTCCAGACATTGCAGAGACCACGCAGGCCACACCTCTAAGGGCGTGCTGGGCCGTGTCATCCGCAGTGATATCCTGGAAGATGCACCTTTTCCTCGTCGTCAATATGTTCATCAAAATTTAGAATTGCTTCGTCATTGTTTGATAGGTGTACATCTTATCACAAAATTAATGCCGATGTGGCATTTCATAAATTTCGAGTAAAGATAATGAAAATAAATCAACCGCACCGAAAGGACCGCACGGAGTGTTGGACAGCCTCCCGGTGGATTGGCGACTTGGTTACTGTGGTCGGGAGCGAGTGGATGCAAGTGGCTCGTGAACGTGACCTATGGCCGGCAGTGGACGCCGTCCCACTGATGATGATGTTTGATACATCATGTACGAACTATTCTAAGTTTTAATCGAAATAGATACATAAAAGATTCACTGTAACCTACAGGGTTAGGACCTCAAAATTTTGCTAAGCCCCATTTCACTTTAAGACTTGACTTTAAACGACGCGTCACTGAAAACAATATTGTCGCTGACATCAGAAACGGTTGTAATGATTTATGTTGAAGGCACATACACAAATCCGTACAGTAAAACGTAGACAAAAGGACAGCAGCTGTCGTTACGCTGGATGACAAATTGCAGCGGAGCATGTCGCTCGCTCCGTCTGTGTTGTTTTGTACTGGATCACTTCCGACGTATTTTGAATAACGGATTGTTTGACTTTGCTCAAAACTTGGTGTTGCAGTTCTAATTTAAAATTACATTTTATGTTAGAGAATTCTTTATAATGATTTTTAATTAGTATATAACTCCTAACTTTGATTGTCTTATTAAATGTAACTTTAATTCTAACTTAGAATATCACAAGTAAAAGTAGAAATTTTCTTGTACTACACATCTGTGAACGTATACAGCAAGTGAAAAAACGGGCATGTTAGAAAACGACGTATTCGTTTTATTGTAAAAAGAACACTTTTCGCTACTTTCAATCCTTTCTTTCTAATATTTATCTAAACAGAGGATGGACATTACTTTTACTATTAATAATATGTTTGAGCGAAAAAGTAAACATTAATTAGTATTTTTAAACTAATATTTATATAATATCAGTTATTTATAGTAAAATTCAATTTATTGTCTGTAAATTAAGAAATGAACTGCTTATTAGTGACTTCAGGAACTTTATTGTTAAAGTTACAATTTGAATATTTCAAATTTTACCTTTGGACTTGTAATATTTTCACAAATTGCCGAAATTAAATTAAGGGTGCGTGAGATTGTAAAGACGCAAAAGCGCAAAATTAAATTTAATTCTAGGGCTCTTTATTACAGCTTCGAAAGTCACTCAATGGCTGAGCTTAATATTTTTTAATTCAAGGAGCTTTAGTTAAACATGACTACTGTCTACATGTAGTAGCTAAATTATATACACATTTTGTGACAATGCCAAAAACATTATGACGTAAGACTTTTAGTTTCATTATCAATACTAGTCTATACTAATATTATAAAGACAAAACATTTGAGTGTTTGTTACTTTGCACACACACACACACACACACATACACACACACACACACACACACACACACGCGCGCGCATACACACATACACACACACACACACACACGCATACAAACATATACGCACACACACACACACACACACATACACACACATACACACACACACGCGCATACACACATACACACACACAGACCTATAGTTATATGGGAAAAGTAACTCTGTCTCTCTTTCTACTTTCATTAATATCCCTATCATTTCTCATGGCCCGGTTTACGTAACGCGAGCGACACCCATTCTGTATCTTACTCCCCAAGCCAAGGGTGCGTAGAGATGTTTCAAAGTTTCTATGAAGAAAATGGATCACACCCGCCTAGTGGTTGAAGCTTACTCTGATGTCCTTAGTAAGTGCGGCAAAGCGTTACGCTGGTGTAATGCTCGACTAGTTACTGTTGAGGGAGGCTTCGTTCCGGACACATTCCTACAAACAAATTTAAATATTTAATAGGAATGACAGACTCGCTAATTGCTTAGAGTGTAACATTGTTGAATATATTATAATTCATGTGTTAAAGGGACGCGTTCCAAACGAAGCATTGCGACAGGACATACAATTTGTTGACACATATAACGCAGGTACTTGCAATTGCATTCCGGCCTCTCCGTTCTACGAGCAGGACTCAATCCTGATTGGGCTATATTCACAGGTAGGGTGAGCGTTGGGGAGTGAAATGGTCTCTTTCTTAACTGGGAGATTGTGCGGGCTGCAGAATGAACACACTTGGGTATTTCAGATTGTTAATTAGGTAGTTTTATCTTCCCCACCACAAGTTCAAACCGTGTCGTGGCGGTGGGCTCAGTAGCCTGGGGTAAACCCAGGAGAAGCCATTCGAAGCGAGGGTCCTTGCAGTCCTCTTTATAAAAAAAAATATAGTAAAAAGACCAGTTACTGCTTCACATGAGTCAATTCTAATAACAGCTCACCCGAGAAAAAACAATCTTCATGAACTACTTTTTATAATATCGAATGTAAAACATATATAAAGTGCATGGAGTGAAAACAAAAGGTAGCCCCGCTGCCTTCATATACAAATTCTTTTATGTAAGTACGTATACGTTAACTTGTATATTGAGACCCTTCCTGACGAGCTTGTCTCGCACAAACAAGCAAAGCTCGTTTAAACATAGGGTTCTTCGTAAATGGTCGCGAATTTCGTTGGCGTTAGCTAGTTGTTGCTAAGCCTTGCTATGATACAGCTTTGTTTTAGAAGCGCTATAAAGTCATTACGGTCAACAAGAAAACAAGCTATTGTAAATCATTCCAAACAAGGGTAAAAGGTCACATTTGTAAAAACTTATACTTATTTTCACCTGTCCCGATGTCTGTCAGCATTCAAATTTCCGATGCTGAATTTAATCCACTTTTCGGCTATGGATTGAGCTAACATTTTGAGTGCATGTTGACTTTGGATGACGATGCAAAATAATTATAAAATGGAGCCGATCTGATGATGGAGACGGAAGGTAATCATAAGAACGTAATCAAATGTTGAGAGTTAAATTTTTAAGTTGCTTCGAGATGAGGCGAAATTGATTGAGTATATCGAATGACAATGAAGAAAATACTAAAACATGAAGCTGATACGAGGACGGTATTGGAAAATGGCCATAGGAACTTGGCAGTTAAGGAACACCACCCCATCGAATTTGGACTCAATGGACGCCATGACAAGAAAATAAAGCGTTGATTGTTATGGCGTAATAACGTCTTTTAAATCGATTGCACTAGCTGCATGCACGTAAAATAAAAACGCCGCAGTAACGTTACAAGTAATGGTACCGTCCGCCGGCACCTCTGGGTGAGAGAGCGCAACAAGCCATCTCTCTCTCTCTTTCACTCCATCGGGAGATGTGTTCACAGATCAACTATCACGTAAAATTATACCGACTTAAAGACAGTCAGTTTTTCTAGTCAGGTGCCACGAGTGCGAAAAAGAATATTTTCTTATACTTGATTTACTTACTTTACTTGATTTATTAGGTGGAAAAAGAGCAGTCGGGGATCTTTTTATTACCAACATTCAGAGATATCCTCTTAGTAGTTATATAATTCCTGCCCTTCTCCTTTCACTTCAATGTACCAGCGGAAACTCACAAACCCAATTAGTGTGGTGGCATAGTTCTTACTTTGCTACCTTATTTTTTTTTGTTGACGTAGGGAGTACCATCAGTGGCGCCCTTAGTGAGGTACCCCGGAACAACAATCATCAGGGCACCTCGACGGCTAGTCAGCCCGCTAAGGGACCGTCTCCACCTCCACAGATGGGGTTGCCCAGCACTACAGGACAACCCCACCGACTATGGGACAGTGCAATGGGGTGAGTTCCCATCCTCGCCCCTTGTCCCGTGCGCTAAAGCGCCACCACCTGTTGCTCTTAGGTCCACTCTTCTTATAAGGGGGGTACGGAGAGCGATTTCTCCTCCTGATCTATAAGACCAACTTTCTCATAGGAGGGGTGCAAAGATCCCCCTTTGGTTCAATTGGCTTCGCCTGGGTTCACCCCAGGCTACTAAGCCCCACCGCCACGACTAGGCTTGAACCATGGTTTACTTTGCTGCCTACCTCTGTATACCTTTATACATTCTATGTTATATATAAAAAAATAATCAGCACACTTGTCTGTTTATTCACTTATTGTACCAAAGCCTTAAAAACAGTTTTAGAAATAAGCACTTTTGATGGTTTTTAATCCGCTAAACATCTTGGAGATCTGTGGTCTTGGCGTTTATTGAATAAGGCCTATGTCCAGCAGTTGACCCATAAGGGCTGATAATAATGATGTTGAAGATATTTACAAGATTTGGCCCGGCACGACCGGGAAGGTACATCTCTCGCTCACTTATAACGCCGCAAGATGACATTTACGTTGTCGCGTTTCATGCGGGTTGTGAGTAACCGGTCGAACGTTGGAGGTGAGAAACGCAGATACTTGGAATGGAGTATTTAATAAGCATATGCATTTTGTTTCTGTCGTTAAATAATCGAAATACATGTGACGCATTATCTAGATGTATAAACATTATCTAGATGTATAAACATTATCTTGATGTATAAACATTATCTAGATGTATAAACATTATCTAGATGTATAAACATTATCTAGATGTATAAACATTATCTAGATGTATAAACATTATCTAGATGTATAAACATTATCTCGGTGAATTATACTCGTGTTAGTTAACATTCATTAACATTTCTTTTTCATTGATCTATGGAGACAATTCCTTAGTTTTATGTAAGAATGGGTTTTTTCTGGGCGGTTTCTTTTTCACAGTCATAAGATAACGAAAGACTTGTAAATCCTGTTTTTATTGTTTCATACCTGGTCCTAACATGAAAAAACTACAGTATTGCATTGTATGTGAACTGCAAATTAAAATATACGAAATATATTCTTGAATATTCAGTTTGTATATAGAATGTTGGGAGTTATTGTTTCAACCGCACGTTCACAGGCTGAGTGTTCAAACACAGCGGGTTGTTACAAATGGATAAAGTAGGAGGTATTGTGAAACAGCGCGCATTTCCTTACTGCTTGAATACTGGCTTTTATTTGCTGTGACTATTTGTTCCACGTTTTACTACAAATAAATATATTTCTTTAGACTTTATAAAGCTATTTGGATAGCGCTTCGGAAGTCCACTAGGGTGATAACTCATTGGTACATTTTTGTAAGAGGTAGTGCCATGCATGGTGCATGACACTACATCCTCCTACGGCACGGAATTGGGCCGGCACGACCGGGGACGTACCTCTCGCTCACTTGATACCGCCGTATTGTGACATGATGTCACGTTTCGTGCGGTTCGTGAGTAGCCGGTGGCCCGTTCGTGGCGGGGAGGTGAAAAGGAGGGTAGCGCATTGGCATTATTATGCTGATGTTCATGGGCGTCGGTAGTCGTTGAAAGGCAACGACCGTTTGTTCGTCCCCTTATACTTAAAAAAAAACATGACACAAACAGTCTTGATTTGGGTCTACATTAAATCGTTTCTGGGGCTGGCGCCCGAAAAGATAACAGGTCAACCTGCCGATTGTGGCGCCTTTGCCTCAGACCACTTGAAGGCTGCTGTCTCTTTTGCGCTCTGCCACTTCCTTACACCGACATTTTTACTTTCGGTGCACTCACCTATCCTACGCAACTGCGTCAGAAAAACACAACGTACATGATTTATGTATTTTATGTATATGTACTGTTCTTGACTCAACCTCGTTTGCTCAATTCAGCTACGATGTGGCTATCGCTTATATTGAAAAATTGATTTACAAAACTACAAGATACACGATTTCATATTCAACTGTCATTGAAAGTATCCGTGATTGTAAATGAACATATTTTTTTGCAATGTTAACCAATGTCAACAAACCTAGCGTGTATGATTTTAAGTTGTATTACCATTCAGAATCTATTTAAAGGAAGTGTAAAAGCTAAAAATATTTCCTTGAAATGTCAAACTTACGCGCATGTGTTTAAGTTGTTTTTACAAAGTACACAATTTGACAGATACACATCTTTTGCATTATTTTATATGGTTTTGAGATGTTCACTGTATATACTGGTATTTTCTAAATCTATGTATTAAATGATAAATAGTGAACGAAAGTGTCCTTTTAATGACAGTGTTTTCATATAAAGTACTGCTGAAATGAAATTAAATTTAAGCAGTAGCAAACAATTGTTTGTTATTAATTTGTAAGTAATTATAATAACCACGAAACTATATTAAAACTTTCGCGTTCTAGATTCAAGTCTTGAAGAAGGAGACCTAAGTTTAAATTACTCGTTAAAATATTATTTGATAGTTGGGTGGTGAGCTGAGTCGTCATTACAAGTTCAAATTAACCATCTATCACATGTAGGGCTCAAACAGAGTTTAAGTATGGGTCAAATATAGAGACGTCATTTATTCTGTAGGGGAACACACGAGCAAACGGAGCTATTTAGTGTATACCAAAGCTATAGATTTCCGCATTGATAATAATTCTGCAGATGCTTTGCTCTCCTGTACCCCCACTCTAAAATAACGACCGGCTGGTTTCGTAGCTAATGTGGGTGTTAATCCGCGTGTAACGTCGTAGGGTACCCGCAAGGGTAACATATCGGATGGTCCTGTATGCGGTTGTGGTTCTAACAGATGCAGGAGTACACAAGCACTCCACACACACACAAGATTACACGTCGGCATGGTAATATCGTGGATGTTCATGGGCATTGGTTGTCATCAGATGTCTCAGATTGCTCGTTTGCCCCCCTATACTATTATTAAATCATAATACCGCTGCGTTATAAAATCTACAACTTGTGAACGTAACGACGGCCCGCTGGCTCAGTTGGTAACGTGGCGGTTAAGCGGCGTGTTACGCTAGAGGTTTCGGGTTCGTATACCGCCCAGGTCATGAGCGTGTAGATATGTATTATATGTTACATAATTATATGTTATAATTATATAATATTATATGTTAATATAATATTATATAAATAATAATTTTTAAAAAAATCTAAAATTTATATAATATTAAATATTCCCTTTCTGATACATGTAAAACAAATCCATAAGGTACATAGTATATGGCTGTGTTAAAGTGGCCTGTTATTCCACGGATATTATATACTATTAAATTAGCAATGCGTCCTGGCAGGGCACGGATATTTCAATGGAGAATCACTGTATTGCAAAAAAAAAAAAATTACAATATTTGTTACACTATCGCGGTTTCTTAATTATCAAAATTTATAGAAAATTTTATATAGTGTATGTTCATCACTAATAATGTAGGTATCTAAAGTTAAAAATATTTTTCAAACCGGTCCAGTAGTTTCGGAGATTATTGAATTAAAACAAACAAACAAATGTTTCCTCTTTATATTTCTTTTATTAGTATATATATCTACTAATTTTAATAAGAACCTTTCAATTACTAAAGACGACCATGAACATCATTATGCAGACGCGTCGCCCTCCAGTTCACCCCAATGGGCCACATAATATTAGTATACATGACCCACCGACTCATAAACGGCACAAAACGCGATAACACAACCATCATATTTATGGCGGCATCATATCGTGAAGGCGAGGTATTACCCGGTCTCAGGTGCTGGCTTGACCAGGATGCAATGCAGCAATGGCTGCTCGTACTAAATTCCATTGCTGTTTAAATGAATTTATCGACCAGGGTTCAGAACAAAACAGCCTGTCGATCGTGCAGTACGTCGATCCGAATAACTCTACGATCCGCAGGTATTTTATTGTTTGAAATAACCTAACATTAAATTGACAAGAAACCCGAATGCGTCCAAATATAATTTAGGACCGCATGTAGCGCACTGCTTAGAGCAGTCGAGACCGTTATAATTAAAAAAGAGCAGTTATAATGCAACCAAATTCAGTTTGCAGTCAAATCCAACTGCAACACGATTACTCTTGTGCTGTTTCAATAAGTAGTCCGTCTTTAGCGGTCCCTCTCGTGTCAAAAGTCACACGCGTTATCAAAGTAAATCTTACGACACTTCATATTATATCAAAATCGGACAAGCCGATCGATTAATAATGCTGATGTTCATGGGCGTTGGTAGTCATAAAAAGGCACCGCTACCTCGTTTGTCGCCCTATATTATAGAAAAATGTGATCGAGATTTTCTTAAGTCACGCAGCTATTCATGCGGTTTTCGCACTTGTACGATTACCAGGAGGATTACTGTTATTCACGAATAGAGCTGGGGCGGATCGCTAGTTATGAATAAAAAGCGCCACATATAACAATTTTATTGTATAGTTGCTTTTCTTGGTTCCACAAAATGCAGGAAATTTGCAAAAATCAGTTAATTCATTTGAGTGATTAAATAATTAATCTATTAAATTTTTTGCCACAATCGCAACAGAAGCACAATCTGTGGAGACCCCAATTATCTAACGTAATTATCTATCTAATACTAATCATACGGTTCATTAGATATAACCAGAGGCCATACAGATGGCCAGCGGTGTCTCAATAACATCCCGTCTCTAACCTTTGGGTAAGGAACCCTAAAAAGAAAGAATCTATTTAACAAGTTTTGTGAAAATCTTATTAAAGTTAGTACTTTCCAACTGATCTCCCAACTTTACTCTCGTCGGTCAGTTTTGTGATTTCCTGGCTCCGGTACATGCCGCATGAATATTTAACATCGCTTTTGTCCTGTTATTACTAAAACGCGGAATACTATTAAAGTATTGTTAAGTTAGTGGATATTTCCTTATATAACTCAACATCTCGTTTAAATATACCAAAATATATTTTGATTGTGTAAATTTTAATAGTTTTCTCATTTATAGTAAAATACACGGGCAAAGGATTGCAATCGACCAATCTGAGCTATTTGACGGCTGCAGACGCCCATAGACATCCGCACTATTGTGATGCAGATGGGTTTCAGTCCCTTTCAGCTGCGTTTCCCTCCCTTTCTCCTGCCCTCCAATGAACTACCTACTACTCAAACAGACGCGACATACAAAAACACGCGACAGCATTGGTGTCACTTTACGGCGGTATTGTTATGTACCCCCGCGGTCGTGCCGGCCCAATTCAGCTGCAACGCTGCATGGCACTACCTCTCACTAAAAGTACCTATGAAATTGACATCAATATTTAACATTTTATTCTGTGTCTGTCTGTCTATGGCGTTAACACACACTGTATGGTAACATTAATGCGGATTGAAGGTAGTCGTTAAATTGTTTCGATTGCTCCTTTGCAATCCTATACCGTTTTTGGTATATGTTCGCAAACGAACAATTGCACTTGTAGTAATTCAATTGTTCGTTTGCAACTGTCTAAGACGATTAGTTCAAAAAACATTATTTTGATGAAAAAATATTTCATAGAATTTAAGTTGCAATGGGTTCCAGGTTATATTGGAATTCTACGGAATGAAGTAGCAGACCATATAGTTAAATAAGCCGCAATTGGTGGGACCACTATCAGTTACCTACCCGATTATTGGGAGTTTATACTATCATATTATATATCAAGATTTATTATATATATTATATATGAAGATGCTATAACGCTTGGAAAGACCACTTTGCTAACATCCCACACCAGAATGATCTGTTCAAAATTACCCAAATTGTTCCATGATTTGAAAAATGCAAATTAAACAGAACGTATGTAAAACTAATTTTAAGTCTCCGTTCCCGACACTTTCCATCAGCAAGTTTTGACTGCCTCACGAAAAGGCCTGAATTCCCAAACTGCGCAGTGTGTGGCCCTTTAGAGGACATACACCACTTGTTGGTGGAATGTGTCTGGAACGGAACAAAGAGGGAATATTTTATTTCAATATATGATTTGAACAGACGTAGGCCTTTTTTGGGTGACGAAGGGGAATGCATTTACGCATGATACCTGGGAGCCCGGGTAGACCCCCAAACCTATGTTAGGCTCAGATTTTGGTTAGCAATACCAACTAAGGCACAATGTATGCCTTCAGTCGCTATCAGTGGAGGATCCCGGATCGGCAGCCTCCTCTCCCACCTGCTCGTCGGCTTCCTTCTGTGAGATGACGGTCTCACAGAAGGAAGGAGTCGTCGCTGCGAAGCATCGTGGCTGCCACGCCATAGCCGACAGTCCTCCTATCCGAGACATAGGAGCAGCTCCCGGTAAGTTTATCTGCCACGAGTTCCCATGAGGGATCTCCGGCTAGGGCCGTAGCTGCAGCCCACGGTACCGTACGGTACCCCAGAATCGACCTTACTGCGACGAGTCGCTACGCAGAGCGCAGATTAACCTTATTTCTCGCGGCGAGATGATCCGCCCCAATCAGAGCACCGTACGTCACCATACTCCGACAGACACTGGAGCACAGCTGCCTGCAGGCGGCGCTGGGTCCTCTGAGGTCCGGGTGGAATGTGTGCAACGCACTCGCCGTCTTCACTACCTTCGGTCCCACCATAGCGAAGTTTGGCTGAGCCCCCAGATATTCGATGCGGGGGCTGAACCTGACTCTCCTCTCTCCGATGTGCAGAGCGGCCCCCAGTGGGGGCCTCTTGCGGGCGTGTGACCCGAAGCCCTAATCTCTCTATGCGACTGATCACGAGGTCAACGCCCGCCTTGGCCAGCCGCGCCGCCTCCTTGTAGTCTCGTCCCCGGGCATAGACGAGAGTGTCATGTACCTGATGACAGCCATCCCGGGAAGGAGATGGCCCCGCAGGACCCAGTCGTAGCCCACGTCCTACAGGATCGGTCGAAGCTTAGAATCCTGCTGTGCCCGATTCGCCGCCACTCCACAGACACCGACCGGTTCTCGATGGCCATTCTGCGACCGGAGACATATGCATCTAACAGACTCACCTTGAAGAAGACCGGTACCTCCCGTATCACGCTGTGCGAAAGACTACCGAATGCGTTCGCGTTTTCCAACGACACCGCGACCACAAACTCCCCCCTGTGTTCAACCTCACCCGTCACCGCCAGTAGGCGCTTGAGGGCGCCGATCGTATATTCTTTGTAGATAGGGACGGCATCGATGGACGCTCCGAACACCTCCGAGCCTTCGTTGCCGCCTCTGTACCTCGCCGTACAGAGCGAGCAATTTCCTTTTTCCGAAGTAGAGAGTAATGGTGGCGGCGACGCTGACGCTGTGTTGAGTGTTCGGTGCCCCATGGTGGTAGGAGATTAGACACGAAGTGCCACCCATTGGTTACTTGACCCCCAATGTTATGAAAAAGTGCTACGATGGCATTACGCTCGTTGTTTTACAACCTGTGAGTTTTCCACGCACTTTTGTATGAGTTTCAGACATATTTTTGTATGAGTTTCACACATATTTTTGTATGAGTTTCACACATACTTTTGTATGAGTTGCATACATATTTTTGTACGAGTTTCACATACATTTTTGTATGAGTTTCACACATTTTTTATGAGTTTCACACATATTTTCGTATTAGCTTCACACATATTTTTATATGAGTTCCACGCATATTTTTAAAAGTTGATGCGCGCTTTTAAATTGCTTTTTAAGACGTAAAATAGGAATACAAGTCTGATGTTTAACTTTATCTAGGTTTGTAATTGTCAGATCTCGAGGCCTAAGTCTACAGCAAACATAGTCTCGACTGATGCGTTACAAGTTTGTCAGTCTTTGAACGTTCAGTCGCCTAGAGAATAAACATACAATTAGATCACTGTAAATGTTCCTTTGAAATGCTCGCGGTGTTGTTTGACTGGTCGTCCGTTACTGATCAATGAAGTTAAGCAATGCTGGATGCGTTACAGACCGGAGAGGACAATAATTTTGATGGGTGATCATATGTGATAAGGAAGGGTGAACAATGCTCAAAGGATCAGGTTTTGTATACCCTTCCTCATCATATAGTAATGAAACCTCATTTAGCAAGGGGTGCATTGCAGCGGAATTGCCCCGGTACGACCGGGGACATACCTCTCGCTCACATGACACTGGCGTAAAGATACATTTTGACTTACGCGTTGCGTTCTGTATGTGAGTAGCCGGTGGCCCATTGGGGTGAGGAGGAACGGAAGGCAACACATCGAATAATCACGTAAACGTTCATGGGCGTCGGTAGTCGAAGAATGGTTCCCATTGCC
The DNA here is from genome assembly GCA_017140195.1 of Eumaeus atala. Classification (NCBI taxonomy): domain Eukaryota; kingdom Metazoa; phylum Arthropoda; class Insecta; order Lepidoptera; family Lycaenidae; genus Eumaeus; species Eumaeus atala. The sequence continues at coordinate 620,646 of JAFELO010000041.1, read as the reverse complement.
CGTTTTCCCGCCAATACTATAAAAATGCACGTGGAGTTTTGTATGAGTGGGAGCGCCATCAGCATTTGGTTAATAAACTTTTTATTACACAACGTAAATTACTGCGATGGATTTCAAATTGTTTTCAGATTATATTATGTTCATATACCTTAATTGCCTATCCTTGGTCTCCTCTGAGATAAAAAGCTCACTAATATATAAGGTGAGTTAAATAACACACAATCGAAAGTCGTCGGATTCATTGCATTTAAATAAATTTTAATTAGGATTGTTATGAAAATAGAAAATTTTAAAATTGCCGATTAAACTGGTCGATAGAGTCAGGTGCGGGAAACTTGGACAACAATCTGCAACTGACTGAGAACTCGCCGGAACTTGCCAACTTGTTCGCAGCTTGCGGTACAATGCAAGAAACTTGGCGTGTATTTCGTTTGCCAACATGTGAATTTGTGACTAATTTAATTATTCTAGTAAGTGTTACACCGCAATTAATTTGCGCTTTAACGCCAAATGGATGTTGTATTGGTACCGTCGTATTTCAACCAACGAAAAAGAATATGTTCTCAATCGGGCTTGTTAATTCTTTTGGATAGAAGAAAAACAAAAGACTCATTTCGTATATTTGTTGTTTATTGATGTTTCTTGATGAAAATTCATGATGTCACATAAAGAATAAAATGTGCTTATTTTACAAAATTTCCACTGTTTATTTAACATTAGTATCAATGAGCGTTGTCACCTGTGTAAGCCCGGTCTTATTAGCTGTAGCGTCATGGTACATAGCCTTCCTCGAAAAATGGACTATTCAACAATAAAACAATGTTTCAATTCGGGCTCCTAGTTCCCGAAATAATCGCGTTCAAACATGTCAACAAACAAACCAACTCTTTAGCTTATATAGTTATATTTCTTCGATAAGGTATGGAAATAAAATTATATATAATGAAAAAAAATGAAAAAAATTGGCTGTGTGGGGGCGGCCTAAGAATACCCTCAAGCCCAGGGACGCAAGATTCGTCAAGTCTCCTAACAGCAAAGAGGCTTCAGCGAGCCGGTCCTAGTGTTAGTTCAACGGGCTTATTGAACGCGTTATGTTGGGTGTTTCTTTGTCCGACAGAATTCGTAACCAAGTCATAAGGGAGAGAACTAAAGAATCCGATATCACGTGACGAGTAAGCTCGATGAAGTGACATTGGGCTGGTCACGCACTCGGAAGAACAGATGGCAGATGGGCCAGTGACGTTCTGGAGTGGAGGCCGCGTTTAGGAAAACGAAATGTTGGTCGACCGTTCACCAGGTTGGAAGACGATCTCCGTGCAGTAGCCGGTCCGGGATGGATACGAGTAGCAGGAGATCGGTCGTCTTGGCGTTAATTGAGAGAGGCCTTTGTCCAGCAGTGGGCCGATAAGGCCTGATGATATCGATGATGATATTTAAAATATCTGAAACTAATTGATTAACAAGTTCAACTAAATACCAAAGAAAGTTAAATTTTCTAAGCCGTTAGTTTTGTAGTATACATATTTTGATATTAATCAATAAATTAAAAAAGTAGATCTCGCTGTAAGACTACACAATATTCTATTTATAACACAAAATAAGTTTTAAAAACTGACCAAAACCAGCGTTATTTCACCACCATTATTAGCCAGACAACGTCCACTGCTGGATATAAGCCTCCCCCATAGAGCGCCACAGGTCACGGTCACGAGCCACTTATGTCCGGGGGTACCCCGCCACCTTAACGAAAGCTTGAGTTCACCGGGTAGAAGGCGACGGCACTCCGTCTTCCGGCGTTGTATTGAATGATTAAAATTCAAAAGCATTGGTAACTCCTCGCTTACCATTAATATGATGGTGATGTAATTGTTTACCATTTTTATAGTATACAGGGAAAACGAGTAGTTGAACCCCTCTTTATAACTTATTTTACTTATAGCCTTACTTACTTATAGCCCATATACACTTGCCCTAACGTGACTTCCCCTTTCCCTCGTCACCTCCAATGGGCCACGGAAACTTATAAACCGCATAAATGTTGTATACATAGCTGTGACTGTGCGGCAACCAAATGACTATTGAATATATAAGGTTGCCAAATTTGAGCACCGTCTAATTTTAGATACAATATTCTTGTATGGGAATGTCGCAGCAGCGGCGTGTGGGCGCTGATTGGGCGCTAAATCCTGTTGGGAGTGCGCGCGTTCTAGTACCGAGCACTCCAACTAATATGTATGTATCCGTCCATGTTAGAACTGGTATCTATTCATGCGTGGAAATTTGCTTTACCGATTTTATTTCCCTTCAATAGACCATCGGAACTTCACAACCCGTACGAAACGTGACAGCTGTCATAGATACTTCCCGCTGTGTCATTGGTACAATTCGGCTGCAATGCAGCAGAACTGTAAAGGTTACATGAAAAATTGGTATGAATAAAATATTATATTGCGACCGCTAAGCTTTGCTTGGGGATTTACCTGTGTAGCATTCAATGCGATGCGCGATGTGCACTCGCCGCCTCGTCACAAAGCGATTGAGCGTCCAGATAGTTGTCAGCTGAGGCCCCCAAACTGCTCCAGTGGCGCGCGGTGTACCTGATCAATTCCACACACACAACTGTCTACAATTGGAAAAATACAGGTATACCGTACGGTAAATCATTACGTGTGTAGCCGCCATTAACCGCACATCACTCATACATAGGTAGCTGGAGAAGACGGTGCTGCGCTGTGAGCGGCGCGGAGTGCGGGGCGGCGGAGAGTCGCTCGAGTGACAGCAGATAGACACTTCATGACGAGCGAGCGATTCAGTCACTTTTTCTTGTGGGGCCATTCAGTGTAAACTCACAAGATACTAATAGTATACAGTCCACACATTTAATTCTTGGATCCAAACAAGAATCCGATACTCCCAAGGCACTGTCCCCATTAGTAATTAATTGTGCTATTTAATTAACCCGGTAATTTCTTGGACATTATTGAACGTTAAATAATTAGTCTCTAATGACTATTGTGCTAATCGCCTAGTATAAAATACACCTAGTATTGCAATCAAACTCTTGTCATGAACCAAATGACATTGTGAAGCAGGTCAGCCTCAGTTTGTCTCGTGTCTCGAGTCTGAAAACCAATTATTGTTAGGAGCAAGTGTGGCACACTTTTGTGAGTTTGACAAACGGCTTGTATATACTGTACGTCCGGTCGCTATGTTGTGGTCATTTAAGTTGTTTGCGACGTTCTCTTGATGCCATATTCGTTGGAAGTAACAGTTTGTAAACGTTTGGGTGGAACATGATTCTGTTTTAAGTAATATTACTGTTATTCATTTTCGGAATTAATGTTTTACTTATTGTCATTGTAAAAGAAGTATCTCTTTTACAATGTTTTATTTTTGCAATATAAGGGTTCAAATGAGCCTTCAGGGTCTACTGATGACAAGCGACGTACCTAGACATCGGCACATTTTAAGCAGACGTATTGCGACGATATTAAGTAAGTGATGGGCATCTACCATCTTCAGCAATTCTTATTACTACAGATTTGTATAAAGAGTGCTCACTAACGAATGGTCGAATCCTCCGGTATTATACGACAAAAACGTACTTCACTGGTATTATACGACAAAAACGTACTTCACTGGTATTATACGACAAAAACGTACTTAAACTGGTATTATACGACAAAAACGTACTTCACTGGTATTATACGACAAAAACGTACTTCACTGGTCACATCCATCAGCCACGGATTTTTGGTTACAGATCTTAAAATATAATCTCTTTGAGTAGTTTGAACTTGAAGCGATGCATCTATATTATTTTGTAATGATTCTCATCTCTCATATTTCTCTCAAGTGATCAGGTCAATGCTAACTACCTCGTCGTCTAGTGGTTAGCATGGTGACATGAGTATGAATCCCGGGTTGAATCATACAAAAAGGATTTTTCAATTTCTAATTTTTGTAAGTTAGGAAGTTGGCGGTACGTACACACGGGGGTGTACATTGTGCTTCGACATCCCGAGCCTCATTTTACTTCGGTCATGTCATTTGCCGTCCCAACGGAATATCAGAATTAAGGAATAGAGAGTGCACTTATGCCTGTGCAAACACTATAATATGTTCTGTGTAGGTGGCTCTTCTGAATAGAATGGCCGCTGTAAACGTAATTCGGCTGGTACGACATTATTACTGTCATGACATCGATCGGCTGTTTTGGGTTCTCTCTAACATCACAATAAATGATTTAAATTGTCACCCAATGGCAGTTATAAGAATGCAATGAATAAAAGGTAATTAAAATATGAACAAAACGGACTCAGCAAATATAAAAATATATTGTTTTTTTCAGTAATCATTTGATACAGCTTCCAATGACAAACGTAAACCTCGTTCGACATCTCAGAATCCATATTGCGAGCGCTGTCAGTGATGGAGCGGATATGTATATAATAAAAGCCTGTGAAAGAAAAGTAAATGATTGTTTATTCGGCTCTGCGAGTGATAAGTGAATTTGAATTACATCCATTATATATATATTTATACTAGCGATGCACCACGGCTTCAACCGTGAACATCAGGGGCTAAATATCATTACTATAACATGTAATACACTTAAACCTTCTTGGGGAATAGCTAGCTATATTCACTGGTGAAAACCGCATGAAAATCAGTTCAGTAGATTGCGTTGGAATTTTGTTTCTTAATGTGTATAGATATGATTATTGTATGTTCTCCTATACCATACACTCTGTTGGACGAAGTTTTTTATATGATGTTAAAAACATAAACTGCGCGTCTCTATTTAATGCATTTATCTCAAGCCTGATAGATAGATATGTTATGTATGTTGAAACTAATTCATTTAGCGCAGTCGAAATTGTACAAACGCTTAAGTTATGTCTTTATGAAGAAAGTATTTTAAGTTATTATTCTCGTCTCAGGTTCTCACCCGATTGATTTGTCTACCAATGCGTCCTGGCAGGGCACGGATATTTCAATGGAGAATCACTGTATTGCAAAAAAAAATATTACAATATTTGTTACACTATCGCGGTTTCTTAATTATCAAAATTTATAGAAAATTTTATATAGTGTATGTTCATCACTAATAATGTAGGTATCTAATGTTAAAAATATTTTTCAAACCGGTCCAGTAGTTTCAGAGATTATTGAATTAAAACAAACAAACAAATGTTTCCTCTTTATATTTCTTTTATTAGTATATATATCTACTAATTTTAATAAGAACCTTTCAATTACTAAAGACGACCATGAAAATCAGCAAAATTATGCAGACGCGTTGCCCTCCAGTTCACCCCAATGGGCCACATAATATTAGTATACATGACCCACCGACTCATAAACGGCACAAAACGCGAT
>JAFELO010000041.1:558555-614822 GCA_017140195.1 Eumaeus atala | reverse complement strand
ATTCACGAATAGAGCTGGGGCGGATCGCTAGTTATGAATAAAAAGCGCCACATATAACAATTTTATTGTATAGTTGCTTTTCTTGGTTCCACAAAATGCAGGAGATTTGCAAAAATCAGTTAATTCATTTGAGTGCTTAAATAATTAATCTATTAAATTTTTTGCCACAATCGCAACAGAAGTACAATCTGTGGAGACCCCAATTATCTAACGTAATTATCTATCTAATACTAATCATACGGGTCATTAGATATAACCAGAGGCCATACAGATGGCCAGCGGTGTCTCAATAACATCCCGTCTCTAACCTTTGGGTAAGGAACCCCAAAAAGAAAGAATCTATTTAACAAGTTTTGTGAAAATCTTATTAAAGTTAGTACTTTCCAACTGATCTCCCAACTTTACTCTCGTCGGTCAGTTTTGTGATTTCCTGGCTCCGGTACATGCCGCATGAATATTTAACATCGCTTTTGTCCTGTTATTACTAAAACGCGGAATACTATTAAAGACCATGGAAAGCCTTCTCGGAGACATTGACGTATCGCCCCCATCAGCTCTATCTTCAGCTTTCGAAAGGCTGCAGCCCCCGCCCCCAAATCCCTCTGGCCAGCAGGTCCCTCTATAATCATTTCTTAGATTTACGCGAAAGTTACACATTATAATAAAACTACTTTAACGAAATTTATCGCGGTTTATAAAATATTTTACGATCCCGACGTTTAAGTAGCTTTACAGCTGACATAGTCACGGGTAGACTGGGATGAAAATGTCCTGTCAATCGAAACTCGCAACGAAGAGCATATAGTAAACATTAAACGCCGACGCGTTAAAAATCTGCATTCTGTGAACACACTGAGGTTGTTACATGACATAAGAAATAATTAAATTTGAAAAATCGAAGTTAGATAACTCATTTATCCAGGAAATTCATAGCTATATACCACCATAATATGACAAATATGCATGTGACGTGGGTGATAACACGAAGCACTGATTAGAATTATATCACACTATCTTTGTTAATAGTATTCAAGTTTTCTGAATACAAGCAAACAATGTAAAACTTTGTACAACACTTTAAAAATACTACGGTCAGAAGAGCCTAGGACCTCAACCACGTCAACTCAAAGGAAGGAGGAATTCAATACAGACTTTAGAATTAATAAAACTCTTATACAGGTTAACGCACCATCTTCACTGTACTAAGCATAAAAGGCGAGATCCCTCAAAGCGATTTGAGCCGACAATCTCGAGAGAGAAATTGCTCTGTAAATATTGCAGGTCTTCATCTGGAACCGCTCGAGATAAATGCACATGGGAATTGTTGGTTACATGTGAATTGAACTTAATTTAATTAAATGCCTTCATGCACCAACCGTCATACACTAGCAATAATAATAGTCACTGGTCTTTTCACCAAGTTAGTCTAGGACTGTGAAAGTATCATAAGGGCTTGTGTTGTTAGTACTAGACAAGGGAAATATTGTAATATTTTTTATATTTAAAATTTGTTTACAGAAATACATAGTTTCTAATATATAAATAAAATAAAATAAATAAAAATGCTTCATTTTGTACCGAAAAAAACAAAGCAAAATACAATTCAACCTAAATAATGTACAAATTTGGTATACAGTGAACAAAATTTAACTATTCATAATGTTATTTTGGGATAGTTGAAGTAACAAATTCTCATGCGGACTATAATACTAGTTGCATACATTTGAGTTGTCTTTAAGGTTCTAGCAGTTATTAAATTTTGCAAATAGTAGCAAAATTTTGGGGGGTAGTGTAGCAATTATATTTTGCTACTTAAACATTTTATACAAAAGTATATCTGTCATCTTTGACTGTTAGCCTGAGGGTGTGCTCTGTGTCAAAGAAATGTCACTCTTTTCCTTTTCTCTGCGAGGTGGACGGAGCTATTTGATAAAAAATGTTAATTAAATAGTTTATTCGTTTCCACCCGGGATACTATATTTTCGTGTCACGATGCACGAAATATTCTATAGGAAAGGAGTTCTACTCCTTTTTTAAACTGGGATTTAATATGAAGATATGATGTTTCCATAATCCTCCACTATTGAATTTAGGGATTAAAAAGCTTTATAATTATGAAGAGAAGAGAAGTCGTCAGGTTTACTGCAGGGAGTCTCGGACGGTGAATCTAGATAACACCTCATTGCCTCACTTTTTACAAACCCTTGTTAAAAACTGTATTGATGCCGCTAGTAGCTAGAAGCGGTGTCTTCATATATATATATATATATATATATATATATATATATATATCTATATCGTATGATTGTGACCATCGCTACATAAACACAAACACATATTTACGATGATCGTACAATTTCATGACAAAGTGTAACAGCAAATCTCATTTGAATCCACGTTTGATATTAATACACTAAAATTTAAAACAACAAGATGAGGAAAAAGGAATACAGTACTATATGATGACGAGTCCTGCCCAGAAACCAAACCTCTGTGGCGCCGCAGCAGAAATTTAGCCAGGAACATTTTTACATGCACAATATCATACATATATATCATTATACGTAACTAGCAATCCGTCTCGGCTTTGCACGGATATTTCACGCAATATGTCAAAAACTCGTTGATTTACAAAAATACCAACGTCGTAATCTTTATTTTGGCCTTATAATCGTTACCATTATAACAAATTAAATTTATGACAGAACAACGTCTGTCGGCACAGTTGCCAATAATTTCTACAGCTGCGATACAAGGATTTAGTTTTAAAAAATCCAGTAGTTTCAGAGCCTATTGAATGCAACTAAACGATCGAACGTTTCCTATTAGTAATATTAATATAGAAAACATCGGAATAATAAGAAAAATATTACGTCCAGGTCAAAGCCAGCGGCAAAAAGAACATAAAATATATAAAAATGGCTTACGCAAGATAAAGAAGGAAGTACTTCGTAAACGTGCCCCTTTAAGGATTTCGCCAATTTTTCCGGTGATGTGAACAGCCTTGTGGGATGTTTGGAATTTTTTTGTAATGATGTCGTCGAAATTAGTTATTTAACTTATAGGATTTTGTCATAGATTTAGAAAATCATGCACATAAAAGATGGGCCACTGTCAAATTATACACTTTGTAAAAACTACTTATACACATGCCCGTAAGGTTGATATTTCAAAGAAATGTTTAAATTTTACGTCTCTTAAAAAGAACATACATTGTAAAAACGAATTAAAATAATACACGTTAAGGTCGACATTGCAAAAAATATGCTTACGAACAATCACTTTGTAAATAAAAATGCTAGGCCCGTATATTGTTTCTTTGTTGTCCATCTATCTGTACGTCTATTCGTGCAACTGTCACGGAAATTTTAGGAAGAGGTAGTGCCATGCTGCATACGACGAGGCAGCGCCATGTATACTGCATGACACAACATTTTCAGTGTCACGTTTCGTGTGGTTTCTGAATAGCTGGTGGCCTATTAGGGGGGGGCGAAGGAGGGCAACGCATTGGCACGCAGTAATTATGTGGATGTTCATGGGCAGTTCCTAGACAGTAGTCGTAGATACTCTCCGATTTCCCGTTATCCCCTCAATTCTATAAAAAAAAACATAGAAACATGGAATTTGGCAAAAAGTGAGTTATTGCAATGCAGATAAAGAAAAAAGTATATTCACATGTCAAAACCTTTACAAACATAACATGTTTCTATAAATATTCTGATCTTATTTGAACGGGTCTATACCCTTTCAAATAAAATCAGCCAATGAACACAATTCGTCACGTGCATAGCTCTCTTTTGTACGTGACACTTCACGCGCGAGTCCGATTCACAATTGACGCTTCTTTCTCTTTTACTTATTTCCCCAAAATGAAAAACATCAACCGCACCAAACGCGATGGGTATTTGCTTTGTAGGAATGACGAATGATATCTCTTAACAATGCGATTGCATGTGGTGCCTCCCATGCATGTGGCAAACCAATTCCCCTCCAAAGTATAGTTTGCGTAAAACGCTTTTGTCATAAATTTCCACCACGAAATAACTAGTTGTGTATTGTCCCCATCTGTACACCATCACTTATTCTGTAAATGTTTTATATTCATATGCTTATTTACTGCCTACTGCTTTACTACTTATTCTTAAGAAAAAGTGTGTGTGTGTGTGTGTGTGTGTGTGTGTGTGTATTTAACATGTACACAAGTTATACTTGTTGGGCGTAAAAAGATAAATCCTTTACAAACATTTTATCTTTCGCATTATTCTATGTTAGTAAAAAAAAAAACTTTTGTGAGTTTTGTTGAAAAACTAAGACGTCGACAATATTTCAGACGAAGTTTCAATTAATATAAATCATCAGATGGTGGTATTTGTTTGCTTTTGTTTTATCACTAACTCGGGAAACATTTCGTAGCAAATTTGTTTAAAAAAAAGCTCTTAATGATAAAGTGTGTTCCATAAATCCTTAATAACTAGCGACCCCCTCCAGCTTTCTCCGCAAATAAATTGTATGCTAAAACCTTCCCCGGGAATCGCTCTTTCCACGAGAGAAAACCGCATGACAATCCGTGTAAAGTTTCATAATGAACTGAGTAACGTTGAACAAATTGATTACTCATTGCTTTACAGAAGCCTTGTACATGACCTAGCATAATTATAATAAAATGGGGATATATCACCACGTTAGCTTAGTCATGCGCTGCATAGCGTAAATGCTTGTATTACAGGCTACAACATGACATTAGGAGTTTTAAAGAGTGTTAAAACTTGAAGAAGGAAGACAGGTCAAGTGTATTGTACTTAATAAGAATAATTATTAGTTTTATGCCATGACTATGTTAAAGGCTATTGCTATCGTAATTTTTCAGTCGAATTAATATCAACAACAACACATCTTCACGCCAGTTCCCAAGCGGGGTCGGCAGACAGAACGGAGCGCCACGTGTCACGAGGATCGTGACACGTGGCCTCTTTCGCCTGCCTTATCTTCTCTAGTTTCATAAATTTCTTCATACAAACACGTCGGTTGCGAAGAATGCAAACACCACCTTCAGACAGTACCCGACCGACTTGATCATTGTATGTTGGTCTGGGTCATCCCCGGTAGCCACATCCTTCCACATTCGAATCGTATATTAGTTTCGTTAACCTTACATGCATCATTCTTTTTACATGTCTGGAGCATGCCCTTTCTCATTTAAACATCGCTACTTTCATTCATTTCTTTTCCTAACCTCTCTCTCACTTCCTTATTATGAACGCGGTCGGCAAGGGTTATGCCACATATTTTTCGCAACGACCTCATCTCGACCGCGTTAATTCCACTTCCTTACAGTTACGTTAGTACTAGCACGTAATTACGCAGGGCAAGACGGGCACCCTGGCTGAAAGCCGTGCTTTTAAGCAATTTCCTTAACGTTCCATTCACTCTGTTCCCTGCACACACTCGTCTCTCAACATTTGCGGCGTACCTTTCACCCCTGCTAATCATACAACCAAGATATACAAATTCATTCAGTTGCTCCAGCACTATATCAACGATCATAATTCTTACGTCCGTTCTGGTTACTTCCCTTTCAAATACTAAAACCTTAGTTTTCTTCACGTTCATGTGCAAGCCCATATTCTCACAGTCTTTCATAATTGTGATTATTAGCTCAGATGGAGTGGAGCCTAAAAGTACAGCATCGTCTGCCTAAAACAGAAATTAATATCACCAGGCAATAAAGGAAGAGTTCTGTCTAAAAGTGGCAGTCACTTAAATCCTCCTACTGTTCGTATGTTATACTATTAATAAATGAACAAAGTTTACATTTAGTAACGCCTAGTGATCTGCATTCTTTTACAGGGCCTTTGTGAAGTTCCTTGGTATAGTTTTCTGGTTATCCGTCATTATTTAGATCGATGCTGTTTCGTTCATGATTCATACAATAAATCAATAAGCACATTTTACAGGCGCAGTGCACACGCTCTGCATGCCAAGGAAGTTTGCTCTCTGTTATTGTGCATATCCAATACCGCGTCGCTTGGAATACAAAACGTTTCGTTTTTATAAAACATTTCGTAGCTGTTTCATAAAATTTATTCTTACCGACGATCCACTGCGGCACTGCCAGTGTATAAATTGTTACGTTTCATCCATTGCTAAAAACCGCGTGAAAATCCGTTTATATTACTTCAGGACAGCTTTCAGGGCTATTTAAAAAATTGTTTTATGATATTTACAGACTACATAAAATATTAGGATACAAATGATTATTAGGCTTAGTGAACAATTTAATTAGGATGGACAAACGGAAAGAATAGCGGTTGATTGAGGCATTTCGTTGTGTTACGTTTTGGTTTTTCAAAAAATGGAAAATCATACGTTGATTATAGCTCACTTCAGGTTGACAATTTTTTGTGGCCCAAAATGTTTGCCTAACTCAACAAAAAGTACAATGGCACCTACATTGTAATGTCGTTCACGCAGTGCGCAAGAACACGGATGTTTTACCTTTATCAATACAACTCTACCGGGTAACTGACAGAAACACGACGTGGAAATTATGTTAGATATTCTTCGCATTTCCATTTATTACTTGCGATCCGCCCTTGATTTTATATATCTATCTATAGGTGAGGTCGACTTCAAAATCTGTTCACTATATTTTAATTCCCACCTGGTTGTTGTCCAAGCATGTTCAGTCACAGACGTGAGGTCCCGGGGTTGAATCCCGGGTCGGACCATACAAATGGTGCTATTAGGAGTTTTCAAATACTAATAATTGTCCGGAGTTAGAAAGTTGGTGGTGCTACATCCCCGTGCCTCGGAGAGCACGTTAAGCCGTCAGTCCTGTACCTAATTTCTCCCCGGTCGTATCGGATTGCCGTCCCGTCGGAATAGGAGAATGAAGGAATTGGGAGTGCACTTGTGTCTGTGCAAACACTTGTGCAATATAACATGTCACGTGCACGGCTCTCTCAATAGTGTGATTGAATGAAATATTCTTTATTGTGCACAATATAAAAGAAACACAATGTATAAAGTACGATACAAAATAAAAAATAAATGCACACAAAAGCGGCCTTATTACTCTAAAGTAATTTCTTCCAGGCAACCCAAGTCTTAAACATAGGAAATTACATAAAACAAGTGTAGGTAGTGCACAATCCAATACCCAAAAAAAACGATACATCAATAAATAAATAAACAAAAGAAATACATAAATTGCAGACCCACCACCCATATACATACAAATGTACATACAATAAACTATACATGCCGATGATTCTCGATTAATACAAAGATAAATTGATACCATTGAACACGAATAATGCAATTAAAAGATTTTTACACTCTGTCGGCGTCTCACGAGGTAGTTACGAAGCCACTGTATCACAGAAGAAGGGAAGTCAAGTGACTGCAATATACTAATAAGGATATCTTGATCAATTGAATTAAAAGCATTACTAAAATCTAAAAGTGTAAGTACAGTAAGCTGTTTATTGTCCATGGACTGGCAAATGTCCTCAGTGATCTCAATCATAGCAGTAATTGTGCTATGACCAGATCTGCAACCCGACTGTAAAGGGTTTAAGATTTTATATTAATTTACATAATTTGTGAGCTGATGGTGTACTAGACGTTCTAAGACCTTTGATAGAAATGGTAACACTGAGGTAGGACGACAATCAGTTACCCATTTGGTCGAGTTCACTTGGATAAAGGAATAACATTAGCATCTTTCCATACAGTCGGGAAGACGCCGTAGCTTAAGGAAAAGTTAAAATGTGAGTAAGAACAGGAGCCAGGATTTCTAAAATAGGAATGATCATTTTACGACTTATACCATATACTCCAATAGCATTCGATGATAGCATGTTTCTTAGTTTCGCTTGTGGAAAATGGAATACTAAAAAAAGATTGAAATTTAGAAGATGGCACTACAGAAAGATGATTAAGAGTGTTAGATTTTGTAATTGGATTGACGTAGGAGGCGGAAGTTGAAAAATGATGATTAAGAGTATCTTTGTCTATGACATTGAAATCACTAGAGTCTGAGTTTTTACCAACTCCAAGAGTTTTAAGAAATTTCCATATTTTATGTGGGTTAGCTTTCTCAACAGATTCATGAATATGTCGTCGCTGACCATCACGGCACATTCGATTACAACGGTATCTTAATGTAGTGTATTTTGCTCGATGCAGCTTTTCTTATATTTTGCTTTGGCAGCATGCTTTAAATTTATTAATATTTTTATATCTTTTGATAAACATGGTGCTGGCAGATGTTAAAATTTTTTATAGGTGCATGTTTATCATAAAGTTCGATAACAATTTTATAATCTATTGTATCTGCCGCAGAAACCAGGGACTAGTCTATAATATGAGCATCATTTTTCAAATCATTAATAATCTAAAGCTGAAAAATTCCTTTGTAAGAGAATTTTGCGCTTAATTTTTGGTGGCCTTATGTTATATGTGACGTAGATAAGATCATGATATGAGAAAATATCTGCCGAACACTGACCATGTGCAGTTACGTAATCGGGAGGGGACACAAATGTTAGATCAAGTAAAGATGGAGTGCAGCCAGGAAAGGCGTGGGTAGAGTTAAGTGGAAGCATATACATGTTATAGCTATCCAAAATAGAAGCCAGTTTTTTTGACCGATGGTCAACCCGGAGCATACAAGTATTAAAATCGCCCTAGAAAATTAAATGTGAATAATTGGGAGAAAATACTTCAAGGATATGCTCAAAGAATGGGAAGTAGTCGAAATGAGGAGAAGGACCATAGAAAACGCCAAGAAGAACCTTATGATGAAATGACAACTGCACTTCAATAAGCAGATATTCAAGAAAATTGTCTACTGGTTGTACAGATGAGCTGACAACAGTAAACGGAATATCATATCGAAGTTAAACAGCAACACCACCACCCCCCTTCCCAATACGATCGTTTCTTATTAATTTAAAACCAGGAATATTATAACAAGTGGATGCAAGGCAGGGTTTTAACCAGGCTTCAGACACAAGAATGGCACCTATATTATCAGCATAAAGAGAAGTAAGTATATAAGAATAACGCGCAGGTATGCTCTGAGCATTAATATTGATTGCACTAAATTCCCTAGAGTTACAGAAAATTGACCCTAAATTATTTTTAAGAGATAAACACGTAGTGCTCTGGAAGCTGTCATCGCTAATTTTAGATGAAAAAAAAGTCGGACAGATCATCACAAGAACCCATAGGACATTAAATAATGTAATATAAAATAAATAAATAAATATAGTAGTAATATAAATATATAGAAATATAAATAAAATATGTAGTATAATAAATATATAACAATTAAAAACTAACAATTTTACAATTATACCCATAGTCGCCAATGTTATCATAAATAAGATTGCAACACAGAATTATATTTCACAATAAACAAGAAGTAGTAAATAGTTTTGAACGAAATGAATTAAAAGTGAAAAAATGATGGCCGCTGTAGCCGAAATTCGGCTAGGCCGACATTATTATTATTATTATTATTATTATATTTTAACTAAATCTATAGTGGTATTTCTCTTTTATGTATATACATTCGTTTATGTATTACATAAAAGTGAAATACCACTCATATATTAAACTATAACACCTACAAGCTTAAAATAGCAGATATAATCTTTTTAGTGTGAAGACATCCGCTAAAAACAAATTTTTAGAACCACCCCCTAAGGTACGTTGTTCAGGAAAAACCGTGAGGGGCCCCTAAGGTACTCTTCTTAATTCTCAATTCAAGTTTTAAATGTTTTTATTGTCTTCAATAAGTGTTCGTTCCATAAATATGCAATTAGCAGTATTTCTATCTGCAGCACTGAATATTTATAGCCTTGCTACCTGAGTGGCACTCTACACTACTTATCAGTAAATAATTGGCTGAGGCAAATGATACTTGCAAGATACACAGTACTCGGTGATAGCGCATAAAGGCGAGAAGTGTAGCTCGTTAAGCACATTCATCTGGTGGCAAGTGGTTTTGTACTGTGAACAGCTTGTATACAACGACATGAAATAACATTGTAGCTCACCTTGAACATTGTCTGAGGGAGTAAACAGCAGCGTTACCGTTAATTACTCTGGTTGCGGACGATGCGCCGGGAAGGACTGATAAAGGCTCGTATTTTGAGCACAAAATACGTCAAATCACCCGTCGTCGTATTCTTGACGGAGCATAATTATGTCGTCCTAGCCTAATTTTAGTGACGGCGGCCATGTCTATGGAGACTATGCAACTGTGTAGGACATTTTATAGTGCACAAGTATGTGCGCTGGCACAAGTTCACCCCTGGAATAGATGATCCCTCATTGACTATTCCGAAAGCAGTCCCAAACGGCCGCAATGAGTTTAGGCTCAGGATCGACGGATTAACATGCTCTCCGTGATACGGGGACTTAGGACTGTTATTAGAAATTGATAGAACCCAACAATTATTTTTGGGTTTTATCAATTTCTAACAACATATCGACCCATGTTTACCTTAAGACCGCGAGGCTGCCATTACGAATGTACCAAACTTATTATTTCTACGTCTTATTTTTTTGCAAATGCCATTATATTAGTTATTTAATCCAACGTTTTGTTGGTTGCTTGCTCTAAAAATAATTATGAGTAGTAACAAATTATAGAAGATTTGCGTACCCGCAAATCGTTCACAATTCGTACGTACGGACGAGATTTTGTAGGAATTAATTTTATTTAATTTATTTTGCAGAAAGAAGTTAATATTTTTTTGTTAGTTGATATACAAAGGCACGTCCACAATACCAGAGAAAAGGACGACGACCTAAAAAAAGAAGAATGATTGAAGACTTTCGACGTGAAAACATATTGTTTGATTTGATCAATATACAGGCACAATAAAACCTGTATCAACATAAGTAAAAATTAACACTGCAAATATAAAAATGTTATTGTTTCTTCCGTTATCGAAACAAACAGCTTCCAATAGAAAATGAAATTCTGGTTCGACATCTCAAAACCCACATTACGACTTTTATTTATTTTACTCTGATAGAAGTCTGTAAAAGAAAAACAAATTATTTTTATTTTGTCCCGTAAACTGCGGGTGAAATGTGTATTTGTATCCACAAGTAGGGTACATACGGAGAAATAAGAATTATTTATGTGGTTTGGAAAATCCTAAATTGGAACTAGGGACAGGACGGTAGACTAAATAAAATTTTCGTGGTTAAGACCAACATTAGCTTGGGCCAGCATGCAGTACCTAGTTCATAGTAAACAACTCTGTGCGCATGCGATTGTGGGCAAGGATAGTAGTGTACTGATTCAACAACCACCATGAGCTGAGTCTACAAATGCAAAATGAAAAAAAAAAATTCATTCCTTGAATTTCAACTATGTAACTGGCGGACTGGAATAACGTACCACGCAATTTGTATGACAAAGGAAGCTATGTAAATGTTAGCTGAACGCTAAAAAAATTGTTGGTTAGTAATTATTTTTCATGACCAAGGTCATGGAAGAGTCACATTTTTTAGGAAGACGTAGTGTCATGCTGCATAGGAGGAGGTAGAGCCATGCATAGTGCATGACTAAATCCACTTATCCGACGGAATTGGGCTGGCACGACCGGGGAAGTACCTCTCGCTCACATAATACCGCCGTAAAGTGTCGCTCGCTCATATAATACCGCCGTAAATCTTCAGTGTCGCGTTTCGTACAAAATGTCGGGGTAGGAAAACGCATCGGCATAGTAATTGTGCGGATGTTCATAGGCGTCTTAAAAGGCTCCTATTTCTCGTTCGCCCCCTTATTTTATAAAAAAAATAAAGCGTTCAAAAAGTTTGGGTTCATCCCTTCATTTTATATGAGTCGCCTTTGTATCACTTAAGTGGCTTCGTGTTGAATAATAACAGCATGGAAACGCTTAAGTGATGGCCTGAAAAAGGATTTTAAATTCTTGTTGTCGCCTTAGGTTTTCACCCCATTCAATTGTCTACGAACGCTAAAAGCTATGCTAAGTACACATTAAGATTTTCGTCTTAAAAGCTTAGGTGTTCGCTCCACCACACTGTGAGACTATTGACTATCCAAGTGAACAACAGATATTTGTTTTATTCTCCTACAATATTTTTAGGCGACGGTAGTCACTACCCACCTGCTCGTTTATATATATTTGTGTAGTTTTTATTGTCATTAGGCGCCCTACACAGAGCGCTACTGAGACATGAGTGGACGCGCCTGCGCCTTTATTATTACTTCATCTAATAAGAATAGATGACTACTCTTATTAAATGAAGTAACAATAAACAACTTTATTTCCATTCCACTTAATAGGCTAAGATCATATGGTCATACTTCCTCAAAGTCATTTTTCAATACATTATTTTATCTTCTTTTGATTTCCTACAACGTTTTTTTTTCTTCTTATCTAGGTTTGAAGATTATATTTATATAATATTAAGTCGATATTATGACAAAATGTTAATCTAAAAACAATAATTTTGGGGGGAGAAAATATCTTCAATTATTTATGTAAAGATACAATCACTTATTTTTCAAAGCATTTGTGTATTTTTTTGTGTCTTAGTGTTAGTTTTGGTATTTTTTCTTATTATTGTAATTTAAATTGTGTATTATAACTTTCGGATTGCTTAATTAAGCTGGCGGGTAAAAGATGATAATTTGTGCCTTTGCATTCTATACTGTTTTATTATTCGGTACTACATTTATCTTATTATTTTATTTATTTCTATAGTTTTTTTTTTATTTATTCAAATCGTATTATATTATACCTTAGTATGAATGATTCAAATACGAATAGTGATGATGAATTCTATTCCTTTTCATCAAGTGACAGTTCAGGTAAAAATTTTGAAGATAACTTTAGCAACGTGAGAAGAAACTTTAACGTGATCCATATAAATGCCCAAAGCATTCCGGTACCCTATCGTGATTTGCTTGACTCTTTTAATAATTTGAATTGTGTTGACGCTATTTTAGTGTTTGAATTTTGGCTTAAGCCTTGCTTACTATCTGCATGTTATGGCTTGCCTAGATTTAAATTGATTCGAAACGATCGCATCGGTAGAGCGGGAAGGGAGCTGATATTTTTCTGCGTGCAGAATTACCTTATTCAGTGGGTCATATCACCTCAATTTTCACAAACCGATAGGTCTCTCGTAGGTATCTTATAGACTCGTAGGCGTCTTATACACTCCATCTCTTTATATAGATTACTTTTGGTCCTTTGAGAATCTATTAGAAACAGTTACACCTTCGTATGCGCATATAATATTAATGGGCGACTTCAACACGTGTATGCTCAAAGGTGACTACAGATCTAAAAAGCTGGATTCTATTATCAGCAGTTGTAACATGCACCTTCTTCATCCCCTTAGGGCAACACACTCTTTTCCTAATTGCACACCTTCCTTACTAGACCTTATAATGTTTTCTCCTTTCTTGTAAGTAGGCATGGGCAATGCCCAGCTGAAATCTTTTCCTATCATGACCTTCTATTCCTGTCCTATTCTTTAAGACCGCCTAAACGCAAACGTTAAATACTCATGCAGCGTAGTTTTGTCTATATAAACATAGATGTGCTAACCCAAGATGCCGAAGCTATTTACTGGGCCCCGTTGTATAACGCTTCATCGATGGAAGAAGAACTTGAAACATTTAATTTCTTATTATACCAACTTTATGATAAGCATGCACCTATTCGACCTATAAAAATAAAGCATCTAATAACGCCATGGCCCTCGGATAACATAAAATTTTGTATACAATCAAAACATCAGGCAAAAGCTACATATAAAAAGACAAACTCAAAGGCACACCGTGAGCAGTGCATACAGAATAGAAACCGTTGTAATACCATGCTTAGCGCCGTCACATTCACACTTTAGCTGAGAGTGGTGACATGGCAAGAGTTTAGTGATTTCTGAAAACTTTAGGTATAGGAAAGAATTCAGATTCCCCCGATACATGCACTGTTGATAAGGATCAATTACATCAGCACTTTGCTTCATTATCGTTTCGATACAATACATTTACTAAACACAATACCGTTAAATCGCTTTCACTTCTTGTCCGATTTTCCACCGTTCCTATTTAGAGAGTTGTCGGTGGGGGATGTTTCAAATCCAACAAATATCTGTCAAATTCCGTGGGTAATGATGGCGTTAGTCGTAAAATGGTAATGACCAAACATCATCATCATCATCGCACCAATATTAGCACGCTTATTTAATCATTGTTTTTAAGACTGAACAGTTTCTTGCTATCTGGAAAGAGGCAAATATCATTCCCTTACCAAAAACATCTAAACCTTTATCGCTAACCGACTATTGTCCTATCTCTATTTTGCCGCTTCTTTTCAAAGTTGCAGAACGATTAGCGCACGAACAACTTACATTATACATTTTTTAAATAATCTTCAGAACCCCTTTAAATCTGACCTGGTCACAGTACGACTACCGCCCTCACCAAAATTATTGACATTTACATACGGCTGGGTATGGACAATAATCAGCTAACCGTATAGATCCTACTTGATTTTATCAACGCTTTCAACTCCGTGGATCATGAACTCCTGGTAAGTATTTTGACATCCTATAACATATCCCCGACGACAATTTACTGGTTCTATAATTATCTTTATGGCCGCAGTGCAGATTGATGAAACTTAATCGGGGTGGTCAGGTATCTCTGCTGGAGTTCCTCAAGATGGTATCTTGTCCCCTCTTCTATTCGCCATCTTTATAGACAACATCACCAAATCCATATCATCTCACTTTCATCTATAAGCAGACGACCTTCAAGTCTATAGACAGACATCACTTGATGAACTATCGCATACAATAAACATGGTAAATGATGATCTCTGTATGATATCTTCGTGGAGCGATCGTCATGGGCTATGTGTCAATCGCTTTCGTATTGCTTTTATTCCTTTACATTAGCATCGCTTTACACAACCCACGTTTTTCACCCGCGTAACTCCAGTACTATTAGTCGTAGCGTCATACTCTATAGCCTACAGCCTTCCTCGATAATTGAACTGTTCAACATAAAGTTAATTTTCACATTCTGTTTTGTAGTTTCTTAAATTTTTGCCTTTGGGGAAACAAACAAATAAACTGTTCAGGTTTCTATAATTAATAATTAAGTGTTTTGCTATTCAGACATTAACGCCCAGAGGGTGAAGTAGCTTTTCTTTCTTAAATATTTTGTTCCCATAATGACTGTATTAAATACAATTCAATGTCTTTGAGATATACTCAACTTCCATGAACTGGTCAAACAAAGCTGCGAGTATCTAACACATTTTACTAAAAATTCTTCATTCAATTTACATATATGAAACTAAAGTCTGAAGAATTCCACGTCTTAGATATTATTTAGAATAATATGCTATATGTCATATTGTGTACTTTAATGAAATAGCATAAGCTGGAAGTACCAAGTAGTGAAGACAGGCTAAATCAGAAGTTGAGTTAAAAACTAAACTTTCAAAGTAATAAAATAAAAATAGCTCTATATGAAATGAAGTGGAATCCAATCACCAAAATACCTTCTAAAAATAATAATTTCTTAGGTTTACGCAAATGTTGCATATTATAACAAAACTATTCCCACGCTTCGGAAGCTTTACAGCCACCATGGTCACAGGTGGACTAAGATGACAAGTGTTCCGATGTCACAAGTTATTAAAAATACCCGAAGAACGCGCTTATTGTATCATGCAGTTGTGAGGTGTTATTTTTGGATTTTCATTTGATCATGTAAATAACTGGGTCCCTTGCTGTCTGTTTTTTTTTATTTCAATAGTCTCACGTATCATCCTAGGACGGAATCTGTGTTCTTCCGCGAGGGTTTTGTGACTTATAAAATCTAATGTAATAACAGGGGCCAACCTCACTGCGTTCATAGGGTGCAGATTTATTAACGCGACGATGTTTAATATCTACTCTATGTTCCTTGAGGCGAGTTTTGATTAATCTTTTTGTTTGTGCTATATAAGAGAGACCACAGTCACAATCAAGTTTCTATACTCCTGCCTTTTGTAGGGTGGTGTGGCATTTTACTTGTGGTAAAAATTACCTGATATTTTTTTATCTCGTCTTAAAATATGCTTGAGGACGTAGCCAATTTTGTTAGTAACACCTTTTGTGTATTGTAATGTTGCAGATAGGAGCACGACGGTAGCTGGTTTCACTCGGGTTGTGATGCAGTCGGGGAAGTCGAAGCTTGTTCTCTCGCAGAACTTGCTTGGCATGTTGAAGTTGTTGACACCTGGACGCCGAGGTGTTGCTCATCACAGGTACTGAAAAAAAGATTTACTCACAGGAGATAGCTGTGTTGGATGGTGGTGAGAATTGAGAGGTACTTATATGTATGGGTGTGGTTTCTGTGTACCGTGTGGCTCAATGTGTTATTGGTATTCCGAATGCTTAAAATGTTAACTAATGACATCGGGACCTTTGTCATCTCAGTCTAACCATGACTATTGTATCTGTAAAGCTTCTGAAACGTCGGTATCATAAAACAGTTAATAAACCGCGATAAAATCCGTTAAAGCAGTTTTAATACCATATTAAAATTAATGCCCTGTAAAAAACTTGATGGAGCCGCTTGTTCGTCTAACAAATGTTAAATTTTAAAAGGAATGAAAACTTCGGTCAAATCTGTGCCAAGTCTAGGGTTCTGGCGATTCCTTTAGTAATATAGTTAGATTTTATGTGATTTAGCCGTTAATTCGGATGTATCAACAAGTAAATTTGCAAATAAATATACAACGGTCTAGTCATTAGTAAAATAATCTTGATTTTTACAATATATTTTTAAACTTAAATTGTATTAAAGTATGCTTCGAACCTTTCTTCTCTTTATCGATAATAAGTATGATCATTGTGTTCATAAAAGTGTCATTTAAATATAATAAAAAATTACAAATCTTATTTTTTCGATCCACCTACGATCGCAAATTTCAATTGTTTTATTGTCGCATAAAGGAACTAAATACAATGTGTACATAATAAAGCTGCAAGTAACGATATTTCTCTGAACTCATTTGAAAATAGATTATAGAAAAGCTATTTAGCTTATAGTATTTTTTTCTTAGTCACTTTACATACTTTAATGTGAAGTTGGTATTGTTACACCGCCCTAACTCGCATAAGCCATACGAGTGTTTCACTTCGCAGCGGTAGGCTAAAATGTACTTCCACTCGACAGTACGAGTGGAGAAGTACTATTGGCTTGTTGTAGCTAAGTTCGGTACAACACAGCAATTCGTTTTACAATATTTACATCAACTATAAATCAATGATAAAATTTATTTATATATAAATTTGTGTTTTATCTACATATAATATTTACAAGAATAATTTAAGTATAAAAAAATTTCTAGCGTCGAATTGGAACGGTAAAACGCAAATTCGAGGGTTGCGGTTAAATGGTGAGGTATAATTGGCCCGATTGCATCGTTCATTATGCCATCCAACGCCATTATACGGGCTGTCTAAATATTTGTTTCAAATGTCACGAATGTTCGATTAGTTCTATTTATATTTAGTTCATGTGATCGTTAATGGATCTTGTATTGGAACATACTAAAAATAAATTAGTAAAGCATTCGATAGTGGTGTTATACAAATTACATTATGAATATCTAAACACGATTCCAGTCACTTCGTTATCATCTTCAGTTATTTGTAAGATGTACGTTTGTTCGAAGTGATTGGTAGATTTGTATAAATTATGAGTATATTGATAAGCAAAGTTAATCACTACTACCCGCCTCCCACTTCCTATTAAGTAAACCATCATCATGTCTGGAGGCACCGCTCATCCTTTATGCTTAAGCATAAACACACATTTATATATGGATAAAGGCATCTTAATATGTTTCAAAAATAAATTTTAAAAATTAAACAAAATCATTCCATCAAGGAGTAAGAAAGCTACGTATGATTAATAACCTCCGAATCGTTGACCAGAAAGTGAAACGATATAATTTTCTAATAGTAAATAATTCCATAATTTAAGCTACGTAAATAGCAGGTACCTGCTATAATTTGCAAGTACAAGTTAGCCACTATTGTTATATCGAGAGATGAGTATCTCACTTATCATTTTTGTACAAGTAGACAGAAGACAAAATTTCGATGTAAATATTGATTCCTCTATATATTCTAGTCAGGGAGACGGTGAAGTTTTATCGTAAACGAGATATTGACATATCCAAGTCAATCCGTCTGACAGTTGTAGTTCATTGAGTGACAAGCAAATATCAGCTGCGGTGTTCAATTGGCTGTCGACTCCAGAATAAATATTGAGACACTCTGTATCTACACAGAACGTTGAAATGACATATCCAATGATATAAAATCTAATGACTCTACTACTTACAAAGTAATAATGTTAATAACTTTGGCCATAGAAATCGTTGTATTCACAATGGGTACCTATATTCTTTGTCCCTAGCATAAGCGGACAGATGGGAAATCAATACCATTTGGTGACTACCGTCGCCCATTCATGGTTACGCGGATACGTTACCCGTTTTCATCACACCCCAATGGGCCGCCGGCTACTCACAAACCGCGCTAAACCAGATAGCGTAGCCACTATTTTGAGATGGTGTCATGTAAGCGACAGCTACTTCTCTGATTGTGTAGGACTGATTTGGCTGCGATACAGCACGGCCCTGTCACTTACTAGTTAATGTTAAAATATAACGTTCACTTGTATTCTTACTCAACATTGATAATAATTTATTAACTCATGAAAGATGCAAATTTCTTATAACGTTGACACACAAAATTTGTAAAATTCGTTTTAGGAACATAAAAAACAAACGGTCCACGTAAAAAAACAAACGAAATCGTGAAAGTGTACTCATAAAACGGACCACCCGTTTCATGAGTACACATTGTGTTACGGCGTCCACTTTTCTGGCTTCTGGGTAATACGGTAATGTCAATTAATACAATTTTAATAATCCTTTTTTTTTTTTTAACTTTGACAATAAGACTTACCATTGTAATATGGTATATATATTAAATATATAATGCTAAATATATGTATTATTATTCAATATTTTTAGTGTTATTTAGGCCTAAATTAGGTATAGCGAGGTCCTATATTAAATAATTGAACATTTTATAGAAGCATGAGGAGATAATATGATCCCCAAAGTTTAAACCTTATAATGGCGCTGGGTTTCAATTGTCTAACTTTTCACCTTTCATAACGGGCTTTCTTTTTGTACTCTTATAAGAAAGAACCGCGATGACATTTTGTACAGCGTCTTTTTACACCGATAATTTATATTTATCAACATATCATTGGTTTAAGAAATACAAGATATACAATTTCATACTGAATTATCATAGTAAGTGGTTTTTACAAAGCAAATTATATTTGCATACGAAACGTCTCTTGGTGTTTTTACAAGTCAGTGCAACACATCTATATTTTATATACAAGTTGAGTCAACTAAGTACATATATCTGCACATGGTAGACATATATAACGAAGTGTGTAACATGGCTTTATCGGGTTTAAGTGCGAAATATAAAGCTTGCCTCGGTCTCGCTATAAACTTTTATGCTGGTGGGAAGTAAACGCTAAAAAACGTCACTTATCGATCGTAATCAAGAACTTGTTATCGACCGTACCTGTTCGTTTCAGTTCAGAGGTATAAGAGGTAATGGGTGATTCACCAGACATTCGACCCCCCAAAAATATTCATTTTCATATATTATTGGCAGCTAACTCAAATGTCCTTACCACGGTTGGAACCCTGTACTGGCCGTAGGGCTCAGTATCTCAAGCTTAATCTAAACACACTAGGAAAGTTTAATTGAACCGAAAGAGCGAATCTTTGTGCCCCTCCTATAAGCCCCATTTTATAAAGGACAGGAGGACGACGATGATGGGCACCTTGTCGCTTTGCAAGACGCCGAAGTCAGTGGGATTGTTCTGTATAACTGTAAAAACCCTACGTGGAAATGGCGTGGCCTTTAGGGTACGGACTAGCCGTCGAAGTGCCCGAATGATATACGGGTCCCCACACAACCGCGGTGCCGATTTTAACCTGTGGTTTTGTGGGTGTGCTGCGAGTCTCATACGCTAGACGCAACCCAGAACCGGTGGTCAACGTTTCTCATGATTACCAGGAAAGATAAAGCACAGGGAAGCTTAGAAATGTTTTATAAACGTAGCACCTCGTATTGCGAGCAATGCGGTATACAGCGTGCGCAATAACAGAGAGCAAACTTCCTGAGCATAGACTTTGTGTGCGCTGCGCTAGTAAGATATGATTGTTATTTCACTACTTTATCGGATTTTATCGCGGTTTATTAAGTGTTCTACGATCCCGACGTTTCAGAAGCTTTACAGCTACAACGGTTACGAGTGGACTAAAATGACAAATGTCCTGATCTCGTAAACGCGAAATGTACTTAAAGTAAAATACTTAACAAACCGCGACAAAATCAGTTAAAGTACTTTTATTATGATTTTGCATTTGCGTAAATGTAAGAAATTTATACTTTTGCATAGTATTTATGTGGGATAACACTTCTTTTCGTATAGAGCTATTTTTATTTTATTACTTTGAAAGTTTAGTTTTTAACTCAACTGCAGGTTTGGCCTGTTTCCACTTTCACTATTTAAAGGCTCTTCCAGCTTATGCTATTTTATTAAGTACACAATATGACTTATAACATATTATAATAAATAATAGCTAAGACGTGGAATTCTTTAGGCTAAAGTCTCATACGTGTAAGTTGAACAAAAGCTTTTTAGTAAAATGTGTTAAATACTCGCAGCTTAGCTTGACCAGTTCTTAGAAGTTGAGTATATCTCAATGACGAAGCATTTAATACAGTTATTATGAGAACAAAATATGTAAGAAACAAAAGCTCCCTCACCCTCTGGGCGTTGATGTTTTGTCGGCGGCTACTAGCATCCAACGGAATAGCAAAACACTTAATTATATAAACCTGAAGAGTTTATTAGTTTGTTTATCTGGACGCGTAAATCTCAGGAAGTACAAATCAGAATTAAGTTTATGTTGAATAGTCAAATTACCGAGGAAGGCTGTAAGCTATAAAGCATGATGTTACGACCAATATGACTGGAGTTATGAGGGTGAAAAACGCGGGTTGTGTAAAGTGATGATAGTGTGAAAGAATAAAAGCAGTACGAAAGCGACTTTCCAGAATTTATAAAATATGCCAATATTTAGTAATATACAATTGAACATATTGATCACTTATAATAATATTATTGATCAATTAATTTTAATGACAATTTCGTATCAGACGACGCGTAATTAGTTATCACGACGGGTCCTTGATCTAAGTTGAGTTGTTCTTGTTGAAGTTTCACCATCTAATCTACTGCCGTAAGCCCCGTTTAATATTCCACATCGCACTTCGATTAACCCTGCATTAGGATGTTATACTTGGGCGTTATATCAAAGTAGTTAAAAGCGCAAATATGCGACAGTATAAATAGGTTATAATTTAGTTAGATATTGGCACAGTAATATCGGATAGAAATTTTACCTCTAACTTACATTTGCATAAAATAAAATACTTTATTTAATAAAACCTAATGTTAAATGAAATGAAATGAATGTCTTTATTATAACTTAATTTATAAATAGACGACTATTATTATTAAATTAAGTAGCACGCCTCGGCAAAGCGCGTCCACAGCGATGATACTCGCTCTGTGTAGACGCGCCTAGTGACAATAAAATCTACAGTAATAATATATATTTTTTCATGAGATAGGCCGCAATCGAGCAGTTGGGTACTGACTAACGTCGCCCATAGATATATGCAAGACCAGGCGTCACGCAGACTCATGGCCGGCCTTTAATTTTTTAATGCGAGGTATAGGTATAGGTTGCACAGTATAGTTGAACGCGGTAAAAGTGACGTTCATCAATTCGCATAATTGACGGACACCAGGGTGGTGGACGTGGAACTTTGTCGCGACGTCCGAAGATATTTAATTTTTATGAAAAATATTGTGGGAAACGAAACAAATATCTGTCCATAGCCCCATGTTGTGGTGGAGTCTCATATTGTGGAAAAAATCTTTTTCAGGCTATCACTTAAACGTTTCTGTGCTGTTATTATATAACACAAAGCCACCTTAGTGCGACTTACTAGGGCGACTTAAAGAAAATGGATGAGCTCAAACTTTTTGATCAAGTTGCACGTCATGATAAGTTCATGACTTTGGTCATGATAAATACTACCAGTAAATGTTTTTTATTGTTCAGCTTACATTGTGATGCTGTATTGCCTGAAAGTTGGAGTGACGAAATAATTGGTTGTTATTCCCCTTGTTACAAGTTTTATTTGAAAGGTAAGTTCATGACTATTATTTCTTTTCTAAATATTTTTTTTAGGTTCACACTTTTACGTAATTATCTGAAAAAAAAAAACAAAAAATAGCGCAATATTTATCTGTTGCTTTTGCAGAATTATTTAAATAATAATTATAGAAACTATATTTTTTGTACCCGAAAATAGATAAAAGTTTGTGTATTTTTGTATATGATTCTACTACTTTACCACCAACAAGACGAGAATTACTACAACAAATAAAAATAACGGTATTTTTTTTTCCAATGAATGGTGTAATGCACTGTGCAACCACAAGTACCAAAAATTATGGATGGAAACTCATTGATGATGAAAGTCAATACTATTAGTTTGATGGCCCCCAAAGCCCATCTTTTGAACAAATATCTTCTGATTTAGAAGGTACTGTACTGATTTTATTATTATTTATATATCACTTATTTAGCGATTTATTAATTAATTCATGTCATTATGGGTGCAGACGTCACCAAAGAGCAAAGTGAGGAAGAGGAACCCGAAGAAGGGATTGGAGCTGCTACCGATTATGAAGATTTATGAGATGATTCAGATGAAAATTATATTACCCTATCACGTGATACCTTTGACCTACAGTAACAAATTTAAAAAAAAAAAGTTGCACAATATTGACAAGTTTTGATTTGTTGTTATAAGATTCATCCTTACGGACAGGCTAAGATCATATGACCATACCGCCCCGTCTATAGTAATTTATTTTTCTTTACTTGTTTCATATATATACTTATTTAGTTCGCCACTTTTTCGACTGACAACTTTTGAGCGTAGAATCAAGATGACACGTGACAATGATGACAATGTGGGTAGTAAACGATTTTACATAGCCAGCCAATAAAAAAAATCAGCTGGTTAGTAATTATTTCTCATGACCTTGTTTATGATACATGTTGGAGAGGAGGTACTCCCAAACAAAACTTAATACTTTGTAGGACAAATATCTTGATAAATAACAAAGAAAAAATCGGTTAGTAATATTTTTTAAATTTCTCCCATCTACATATTACGTCTTTAATAAGCTTACCATTTACCAACATTAGCGTAAGGAAGAATGTTGTCTTCGAAAGGAAGCTAGTCACGAAAAATCAGCTTGTTAATAATAAATGATGAAAAGTATACCGGGGATTCTGTACTAGACTTATTGAATAGTTTAAAAATTTCTTTTACTTCGAACTGATAAATATTGCTTTTTTTTTAAATTATGATTTAGCGTGTATTATGAGGCGTCCAATTTTACAGAAGTAATTCTTATTTTTCCTTGTCTTATTTTGTAATAACCTAAGTAATAGTTATTGTTAACTAAAGGATGCACACACATTTCACTCATAGTTTACGGGACTGAATAAAATAATTTGTTTTTCTTTTACAGACTTTTATCGGGCAATATATCCGCTGTCAGCGTTCGTAATGTGGGTTTTGAGATGTCGAACCAGAATTTCATTTGTTATTGGAAGCTGTTTGTTTCGATAACGGAAAAAACAATAACATTTTTATATTTGAAGTGCCGGTTTGGTTCATATCTTTATTTACTTTGACACAGAATCACATAATACCGCCGCAAAGAGACATCTTCGGTGTCGCGTTTCGGCGGTTCGCGAGTTGTCGGTGGCCCATTGGAAGGCATGAGAAAAGGACGGCAACGCATTGGTATAGATAATATGGGATGTTTATATGGGCGTCAATATTATTTTGCTGCTCGTTTGTCCACTTGTAATTTAAAAAAAAAATTAACACAAGTGTTAATTACTTTCTTCTCACTTACACTGCTATTTTTCATCACACGATTTATTTTCAAATTTAACATAAAATAAAAAATTAATAGGTATTTATTTTAATAAATACAATGTCGTTTACATTTTAATTATTAACTTTAAATCTAAAATTTGCAACACAAAGGTTTAAAGTCAAACAATCCGTTATTCAAAATACGTCGGAAGTGATCCAGTACAAAACAACACAGACGGAGCGAGCGACATGCTCCGCTGCAATTTGTCATCCAGCGTAACGACAGCTGCTGTCCTTTTGTCTACGTTTTACTGTACGGATTTGTGTATGTGCCTTCAACATAAATCATTACACCCGTTTCTGATGTCAGCGACAATATCGTTTTCAGTAACGTGTCGTTTCAAATAAGAGAAGGTGAGATTGGTTTTGATCACTCATATTGTAAAGGGATAGGGCAATGAGGTCTCCTTAAGTTTGAATAAGTAGTATGATAATGAAAATAAATTTATGTTTATGAACATTAAATTATATTTCATATGCGAAATATTTTTTCTGTTAAAGGGATACTAAGGTACACATTCACCCTCATATCGGGTTACATCTGTCTCATCTGCGGGAAAGAGGGCGGTCGGTCCCTCCTACGACCTCAAAAAGAATATCGTTGTCAGTCGAGCACTCATAGCAAACGGACGAAGCTGGGCCTCTCTTCACTTCCACGTCATAAGTTCAGTTCCGGAAAAAAACACAGTCAGCGTCTCAAAACTGATCCGTGTTAAAAATTTGCTCATGTTAAACAGTACACTTTGTAAAACAACTTAAAATAATGCGCTTAAGATCGACTTGTGCAAAAAAAAACTATAAATTCATACACTTCATTCCAACAAAATGTGCTTTGTGAAAATAACTTAAAATCATACGCGTAAGGTTGACGTTGCATAAAAGTACAGTCACGGAAGAAAGGTGTATCTGTTCTATTGTGTAAATCAATGGTTCGAAGTTATAAGACAATTTGTACGCGAATGTACATAGACTCAAAAACGCCAAAGTTGCAGACTTCCTTAGCGATAAAACAACAGCTCGTTTGATATTTCTGGTACACATTGTGTGTTTTCACTGTGGCATAGGGAGGAAAACAATCAATGGGAGCCCTTTGAGGGCTACCCACACCCATGGAAAGCAGCCGGATTGTTGTCAAGTAGATGCGTGGCCCTTCTTTTCTTCTCCCTTCCAATGGACCACTGGCTTCCCACAAACCGCGTAAAACACGGCCGCATATCTGTCACTTTACGATGTCATTTGAGAGAGAGGTACCTCCTCGGTCGTGCCGGCCCAATTCGGCTGTAATGCAGTATGGCACTATGTCTTTCTGAAATGTAACAGACACGGGGAAGTGGGTGAAACTTAGTTTGCGATATTTTATTACAGACAAACATCAGGAAAGGTAAAATTAATAATAGCTTTCAAAAATTTACAAACTTTTCATGCACATGGAACCTATAAAGATTCATGTATAAACTACGCGTTAAAATACAAAGTGTAATGCGGTATCTTCGCAAATCAGAGAATCGCTTTATCAGCTAATAAATAATTGTAAAATACGAGCATCTAGCAAACTTCAATCACTTCACTTAGGAGGACATTAAGTTGCAAGAACACGTTTAGTGTTCTCCCCAGATCACCCGACATTCCTCTCAATTTGATGTTAAGCAATGGAAATAGGAATTGACTGTGTTCCAGTTATTTGCGCTTCTGTTTTGTCCAATTATTTCGTCTGTTCCACAGCTTTGCATAAAATTGGATTATGAAATTAAAATATACGATTATATTATTACATTAAAGTAAAAAAAACACACCCTTTGCAACAGAGGTAATATAGATAGAATAGACAGAATCGTGGGGCTTGTGCCCCGATGTGGGATAAACCTACTATATTGTGCCCTGAGGCTTCTGATTATAAAAATACATGTTGTTAATTTGAATTTGTAGGATCAGTAAACTGTGTCACATTATTATTAAATATAGTAAAGTAATTGAACACTAAATACTTATTGATGTCTTAAGTTTACGCGAATGTTAGACATTACAATAAAACTACTTTTACGGATTTTATCGCGGTTTATTAAATTATTTATGTAGCCCGACGTTTCACATCTGTCATCTCAGTCCACCCGTGACCATGGTTGCTGTAAAGCTTCTGAAACGTCGGGCTACATAAATAATTTAATAAACCGCGATAAAATCCGTAAAAGTAGTTTTATTGCAATGAATACTTATTAACTTTCCAAATGTATAAGAACTAAAAATTGTCTACATTCACTACGCATCTGTGAAAAATGAGATAAAATAAGAATTAAAAGAAACTGAAAGTGTAGGACCGTGTAGACGACGCGGACATAAGGACAGATACAGCCCTTATTAATAAAAGATCTTTGTGAGAAATAATCTTTGTTTTAAAAATATAAAGGAAGGAATTCGTTGTTTGATAAAAATAATTTGTTTATTAATTTTAATTGCCTACTCTTTTCTTTAAACAAGTTATGTTCTAATTTCACGCGAATACAGCCCAAGTAAATTTATTTATCAGCAAATAAATTAATTCGATGTCAATTAAGATTCTGTTTGGGGTTCTAATGAAGTTATTCATGCGTCACTAATGTTTACAAAATTAAAGAATATACTGTGTGTTGTTAATTTCAAATATTGAAATGTTCAAATGGAAATGTTATCGTTAGAAAGGTATTGTTATTCAAACACAAGTCATGGCTCGCGGTTCAATTAATCATATTCTAGCGCGAGTTGAAAATTAATTTTGTTATTCTATACTTCAATAAAATTACAGTACAATAATAATATCATGGTCAACTACATCCAAATCGATTCAGTATTAAAGATGTTAGTTAGAAAAGATGTATGAGTGCTATGGATCTATGGGCGTCGGCAGTGGTCAAAAGGCTTCGATTGCTCGTTTGCTCCACATATACTAAAAAAATTGATACCCCTTCGACTTACAGAAAAACGTTATATCCTTTCTGATGTGTTCAGCGTAATATTCGCATGGGGGATGAGACAAGTTAATAGATCCTTGTTTCTAGCGCAAAAGTGCTTCATACAACAAACTCTAAGTGATTTTACAGCTCTGTGCGGCGTCTACAGTTTACTCGATCGAGGATGTTTCTCAAGTCAAGAGTATGCAAGAGAAGAAAGCGCGGTAAAACAACACGATGGTTAACACCGTATTACTGTATTATTTACGTTATGTGTAAGAATTAGTGCCATGCTGCATAGGAGGAGGTGGTGCCACGCATGGTGCAAGACACTACATCCTCCAACGGAAATGGGCCGGCACGACAGGGAGGTACGTCTCGCTCACTTTATACCGCCGTAAAGTATCGCGTTTCGTGCGGTTTGTGAGTAGCCGGTGGCCCATTGGGGGGGGGGAGGTGGAAAGGAGGGCAACGCATCGACATAATTATGCTGATTTTCATGGGCGGCGGTAGTCGTTAAAAGGCCCCGATTGTTTGTTTGTCCCCCTATACCATAAAAAGAATCGGATGCAATTAGATCCGTCCTAATTATTATTCAATGTAAATTCAACAAAAAACATAAATATAAACCAAAATTAACATTAAACTGTTACGAGTATATTTAAGTAAATTTGCGAACTTCTCATTCAGCTAATCATGTATGTTATAGTAAACTTTTTCATCTAATCATTCTTTGAGCTTTATTTTAAGTTATCCTTAAAGTTCATTTCATAAGTTGCTATCACTAGCCTGAGTAATTTACAAGCCAGTCAAGCCTGAAGGAAATCAGCTCGAGTCTTTTCTGCGCCCCTCTTTGTCGTATGCCTAGCGCACGGAGTTGATTGCTCGGGGGTGGGGTTCGGCGATCTGAGGGGGTGTCCCGCACCCCTTCAGTCCTCCAATATGAAATTCACGCTTAAAACCGTTGAGGACGAAACAAAGCCCCAGAGCTGGAACCAGTAAATTGGATTTCACTGCATCTTGAAAATATACATATTAGCAATTGTCATCTCTATAGATAATTGAGTCTCCCATTCAGAGATGTGCAGTATAATTATATTCCTTGTATTCGCTGCGCAGGCAATCGACAGGGAATCGATAAAATGTTATATTTTTCTTCATAGTTGGGACAGTTATGAGCGAGTGATTCTTTCCGAACTGCGCCGACCAGGTATACTTGCTATATGACTTTGATAGAAACTTCATACAAATTGTCTTATAAAATTTTACAAAAAAGGCTATTTAAATTTGTTTAAGACATGACACAAATGATTTTATTAGAATTCTAATAATTGATTTACGAAAATACAAGATACGCGACATCATACTAAACTGTCATTTAGATTGTACATACACATTTTTTTTCTTGATAACTCAACCTTACGCGCATGATTTTAAGTCGTTCCACAAAGCAAATCACTTTGAAAGAAGAGAATAATTTAAACATATTTCTTTACAAAGTGAACCTAAAGCGCTTGATTTTAAGCTATTTTTACAATGTGCATAATTCAGGCGTGCACATCTTTTATACTGGCGGTTTAGAGTCGCTAACTGTATATTTCTGTAAATGAATGACTAAAATATATAATCTAATTTGCTCTATATTTGAAAAAAAATTGCTAGTTCACAATGAAATGCCGCAATTCCTTCCGCCTATCCCATACGTACTATTTCCAATTAGATACTTCGTTAAGCCATATGATTATTTGTATCTTTTTATTTCATATATTTTCTTTATATTAAGATACAGTAGCCGTGAAAGCTGTCTGTCTGTATGGGATCAATTTTATTAATATCTACTGATCAGGTTTTCAAGCGGTTCTTAACAGTGGATCGAGCGATTCCCGAGGAACGTTTATATATAAATCCGGAGGGGGTCATTGGTCGGAATATATTTTTGAGGTGGCTTTGAAATATTTTATAGAAAACTAAGCACTTTGTATTCCACACGACGCGGTATTGAATATGCACAATAACAGAGAGCAAACTTCCTTGGCATGCAGAGCGTGTGCATTGCTCGAGTAAAATGTGGTTGTTTATAATATTGTATGAGCACCTTATTTGTTACCGTAGCGAGGTCAAAGCAGCAGCAACTTAATCAATGAAGGATAACTGAGTAGCAGTGAAATGTAGAATGCATTTCACTAGGCGTCATTAAATGTAAACTTTGTTTATTTATTAATAGTACCAAGGTACAGTCGGAGGCTTTTAGTGACTGCCGCCGTCCATAAATATCAGTATATCGCTAATACAGATTGCATGACTTTCGGTGGAAAACTAAAAACTCTCGCTGTATTTCCCGGCGGTATTAATTCGATAGCAAAATTACGATAGCAATGGCCTTTAATAAAATCGTGCTAGAAAGCCTTATATATAAAATGCTCGTTTTACAATGTTAGTTATATATACTCCCCCAAATGGCTTTACCGATTTTTACCAAATTTTATATGCATATTCAGTAGGTCTGAAAATCAACAACTATCTATTTTCCGTACCTCTAAATGATAAGGGTTGTTCACCTAACCTTGCCAAATCAACCTTTGCTGGTTCAGCTAGGCTTTTTTATAGCATAAGGGGCAAACAAGCAATCAGGGCCTTTTCATGACTACCGACGCCCACGCATGATTGTTACGCAGAAGCGTTGCCCTCCTGTCAATCTGGGGACTGCTGGGACTGCCAGCTTCCCACAAACCGCACGAAACGCGACAGCGACGTCACTTTACGCCGATAACAAGCGAAAGGTACTTTCCCCGCCGTGGCGGCTCCACGCATAGGAAGATGTAGTATTATGCGCCATGCATGGCACCACCTCCTCCTATGCAGCATGGCATTACCTCGTCCTGATAGGTATGCTTATAAAAATACACTTGAGTTGTCTTTCTTCTTCAAGTTTACACACTTCTTCAAATTTCTAGTGTCAGGCACCAACCTGTAACATAAGCATTTACGGTATGCAACACAGGTCTAAGCTAACGTGGTGATGTATCCACACCTTATTATTATTATTCTACTTAATGTACAAAGCTCTTGTAAATGTATAAGTAATCAATTCGTTCAACGTTACTCTGTTCATTACGGGTCTCATATTATCACATATGTATCGCATATATAAAAAAAAACAAATGAGTAGCGAAATCCCCAGTTAGTAATAAATTTATGTCAATTGAAATTTGCCTGAAACATAAATTATTGAATATAATTTATGTTTTTTAATTCTTACTCTGTACTACACAAAGGGTGAAGTCTGCATGAGAACATGACATAGTTTTATGACACGTTTATATTAATTCAGTATCCACAGAATCCACTGCCCCCACTTTTAACATGGCTTGTTTATCAGTAATGTCTTTTGAAAATATATATAAACATATAAACTTTGTATCACAACATATTCACCAGGCACCATGTTGCATTGCAGCCGGATAGGGCTGACACGACTAGGAAGGTAACTCTTGCTCACAGGCTACCGCCGCAAATTGACAGCTAGGAACGGTGTCGCGGTTCCTGAGGTGGATAATTTTCCAGTGGACTAATGCAAGGGGAGGATGCAAAGGATTGCAACACGTTTGCAGAATAATTGTGCGGATGTCTAAGAGCGTCGGTATGAATCCGAACGCTCCTGACTCTTAGTTTGTCCCCGTACACTGTAAAATCCAGTCATCTTTACTACGTACTAAGAATATAAAAATGTTTAACTACAATAATGACATCTTTACCTAGAAAAGGTCCAAAGATGTTATGGCCAAAACGGCTGAAATACCCAAAAGGTACGAAGTGTTTCCTCCGAATTTGTCTTCCGCGAGGAAATTTGCCTAGATTCTATTTTTGATTATGCGTGTCGGGACTGTCACACGCTCTGCGCGATAGAGATGCTCATTTTCTTAAAACGAATTTAAGTATTTACATTAGACAAGCCCAAACAACAGCTTATGTGACGGAGATTCACTCCCTCCATCTTTAAGACTTATCGAGGGCAGTAGGGCTCAGTAGCCTACGGTGAACCAAGGCACCTTGTGCTAGCCAACGAAATCTCCTCTTTGTACCCCTCTTATAAGAAGAAGAGACTGAAAAACCAGATGAGAAGGCGTTCTGGTGCACGGGGCAAGATGACGAGGATGGGAACGTCACCCCTTTGCACGGTCCCAAATTTGGTGATTTGGCCTGTCGTGCGGGGCAACCTCCCTGTGGAGGTGGTGTTGGTCTCTTAGGGGACTGACTAGTTGCCCTGATTGTTTGTAGCTCCGTCCACCGCACTAATGGTGGCACTGATGGCACTCGCGGTGATTTTTGTGGGTATTCGGCACTATAATGTGCCGCGAGCCCCACACACCACTGGACTCCACCCAGGGTCGGTGATAGCACGTAAATGCTTTTTCTCGCTTCGACACAAAAAGGGGTTAACATATAATATTATTTTAGCTATAAATACATCCTTCGACTGCCGGGCTGTACTATTATTACTAAGAGGAAACAATTGTTTGCTTGTTTACATTGAATGGGCTCTGAAACTTCTGGACGGATAAAAATAAACTACATTATCAGTGATGAATATAGGCTATAAACTAACTTATTTTCTTAAACGTTTTGATCATCATGTACATTCAATAATGTAACCAAAATTTTGAAGAAAATGACAAAGTAAATCCTAATTTCACTGCAGAAATTATCGACATCAAGCTGTCACGGCAGATGTAACTCCGTCGTACATTTAATTAGCTGTCATTGGCATGACATTGAAACATACGAGCATGAACTTATGTTTAGGTAAATCTATGATTTTTCGCCATATTTCTTGAACAACAATGCGAAGCCGGGACGGACTGCTAGTCTCCTTATATAAATCTCTAGGCGCACGTCTTTACGAACGTGAGTCGATTCACTTGGATAATTCAAAGTTATAAGATCTTTTAGTTGTTCACATTCAAATATAATTATTATAATTAGTAGACTCTCTGCAAACCTTCATCACATTTATGCATTCATAACCGCAAAGAAATACCAGCTTTTGCCCGTCACTTTTTTCGCATGGATTACCGTTTTGTCGGTAACCGCCTGAGAAAAACCTGAACCGACAAAAACCTGAAGAGTAAAATATATGTTATCCATGCTTACAAACTTTCGCGTCTATAATATTAGTAGGATATTTATCGTAAATTTGATTCAATATAAATTGCTATAGTTGTTACTCTGTGCAGGAAGACGTAGTGCCATACTGCATAGGAGACGGTAGTGCCATGTATAGTGCATGACACTACATGCGTCTATGCAACGCAATTGGGCCGGCACGACCTGGGAGGTACTTCTCGCTCACATAATACCGCCGTGGAGTGACATCTTCCATGTCGCGTTTCGTGGGGTTTATGAATAGTCATTCTTGAAGAAGGCAACGCATCGGCTTAGTAAATCTGCCCGTCGCTAGTCGTCAAAAGGCTTCGATTTCTCGGTTGCCTCCCAATTCTATAAATAAAAAATATCGGACTTAATCAAATGGCGATGTGCCGTTAAATTGTGCTTTCAATATTCATAATAAAGCCTTAAATAGTCAACATGGCGAGCGCCTAATTAGCCTTTGAAAGCAAAAAGTGAAATTAGTTGCTAAGTGACACTTAATTGAATTTCATTACGTTAGGACAGAAATTCAAGTTTTTCTCTTGAATCTAATGAAATTTATTGGGGAATTCCCTGGTGTTTTCCACTAGCCACCCTATTGGTGGACTGGAAACTTTTCAAAAAAAGTCCTTGGAAGTGCTGTACAAAGAATGGCCGAGTTAATTACATGGACAATTAGTTTTGATTCCTTAGAAATGACCTTATAATTAAACTCAACGACATTAGTGTAGAGTTTTCTTTCAGTTTGTAATGTTTAGAATAATGTAACGTGGATACTACGTCAGCCCAGTCGCGTGATAAGTACCATAAGGATTTGTGTACAGGTGTTAGTCAACGGATATACATTTAATATACTTATATACTTGAGCAATGTTATACGTTTAAGATTTTTATTGTATAAATACATATAATACATATATAACCATCCATGACCTAGGTGGGATTCGAACCCGCGACCTCTGGCGTAACGCGCGGTCTAACCGCCACGTTACCAACTGAGCTAGCCGCTCGTCGAAATAATTTACATGCTGTACTTATGTAAAAAACAGTACACTATACTTGTATGAGAAACTTGTGTCTAAGTTACTTTATGATTATGGTTTTAAATGCTGTTACATCCGTATGAAACCACAACCTGTTTATGTTGTGTTGCAGCCCAATGTAACCACTACCTGGGAGGTACCGGCAACCTCCCGCTCATGATATCTGCTTTAAAAGTTACAGATTTTCTGACGCGGTTTTTGAGTTTCCAGATGCCCTTTGGAGGGCAGGCGGGAAGGAGGACACACACATACACACACACACACACCTGCATAGCAATTAATTATTCTGGGCGTCACTTTAGTCATCAAAGAAATCTGCTTTCTCATAAACTATCCCTTTTTTTATAAACTCCATAAAACCTACTTTACGTAAGAGAGAAGTAGATCACCGGTCATATCAGATCCAGTTAGTTATCATGTTCTTAGGAATACAGAAAACAGAGTACAAGAGATTCAGACAAACTAATCATTATGATACTACATTGCTTTACAGTCTAAACTCAGCTTAAACTCAAACTAGTTAAACTTAGTCCAAGCTCCAAGACTACAGGAGAAGCAATTGTTTATAACTTCCGAACTAAGCAGGTGACTTCGGCAACCCAAGGATTAAGTGAATTTACCGCCAACGCTAGTGTTACTTCAATTAGGCACTTATGTCAAAGTCCCTTTAAAATAATTTAAAATGAGAAGCGACACAATCTGATGACTACTATCGCCCATATACATCCACACAATCATTAAGCAAATGTACTGTCCATTGGGTCACTAATGCGTCATGTGTATTCTACTGGATCGGATTACTAAAGGAAACAGCGACCTAGCTGCATTAAATCATAACAGGGTTGAGAAGAGCAGGGAGCTACGCCTCGTGTGTTGTACACTTTCTGAGTTTCCGATGGCGTATTGGAGCCCATGTACTAGATGGTATATGTCTCTGGCATATTTACACAACAATTATGTGGATGTCTAGCTATTTTATAAAAAATAGAATAAATAAAAAATAAAAATGGCTTTATTTGTTTGGTTACATACGAGAAAAAAAAAACATTCACGAAAACAAAAACGTGTGTACACAATTAGATTTGAGAGAGAAATACAAAGAAGGGAAAAAACTATTGATAAAAAAGCAAACAATCCTATCCCATATTAAAATAAATAATGCACCTTACAAAATGGTGAGACCTCAGCATAAGTTAGGACTAATAGTCCTAACATTGATTTTCAGGGTCACCACTTTTTTTTCTTTCCGCCAATGGTGTTGTGGGTCTAAGCGACACAATGAATATATTTACAATTATACTACACAACACATTGAATACATTTACGATTACATTAGACAACACAATGAATACATTTAGGATTACATTAGACAACACAATGAATACATTTACGATTACATTAGACAACACAATGAATACATTTAGGATTACATTAGACAACACAATGAATACATTTACGATTACATTACACAACACAATAAATACACTTACGGTGACACTGCACAACACATTTATGATTACAGAATAAAACACAAATAATACATTTACACGATACAATACAATTAATACATTCACGATATTACGATACATCACACAAGACATCAACACGTGACACATTAAGATTCATCACATCACATTATATTCTGACATAACTGCGTATTCTGCGCATGTGCATCCGCGGGAAAGTAATATACAACTATATATAGTATTATTAAATGGGTGTGTAACGCACAATATATAAGTACATACTCAATAAATAACGTACACAGATAAATAAATATTTTTATATATAACACTGTGAGCAATTAAACATATTCCGACATCCCGATTGGAAATAAAAATATACCAATGTTATATATTAAAGGCTGACGTATTCCTATTTTGTTTCAATATCCTAATTTGTATCCAAAATTGTACCTACAATTGGAAATTTATGCCATAAATTTTTCCAGTGATTATGCAATAAATAACATGTTAAAATAAAATAAAAAATGATAGTAATAATAATAATAATCGATGTGCTATAAAAATAGTAATATTAATTTATAAAATAACTCTTTTTTGAGCTTCAATTAAATATTTTTTACTGTGGCGTTTAAATGACTGTTTCCAGGAAAGGTAACGAAATGGAGGAGGGAGGTTATTCCAACATTTGGATGCCGCGTATTTAAAGCTGCCTCTGAATACAGCCGTATGATGAAGTGATATTTTGTAGTGAGAGTTATATGGGAACAAGAAATCGAAGCCCTAAGGTACCTATTAACGCTCATAAACATCGAAATATACAGATGTGATTTCCTCCATAACGATTGGTTAAGGAGGCGGGGAACCGCTGGAAGCAAGTGGCTCGTGACCGTGATTAGAGTCTACTCTGCTCACGGTCACGGGCCACTTGCTTCCAGTTCCACTTGGCGCTCTGGCGCCATCGCTCTATGTGGGAGGCCCATGTCTAGCAGTTGATGTATCCGTACGATGATGTCGGTGTCCTCCTTCACCCCATTCTCCAAAGGATCTCCAGCAACTTACAAATTACACGAACCGCAAAAGCATAGCCATTTATGGCGGCACCACTTGTTGAAGTGGTATTTCCCCGGTCGTGCAGAATTAATTCGGCTGCAATGGAGTATGCTAACACTTGCAGTCGTTGAGTTTTATGTATTCGCTTTGTTCTATACTCATATATTACCTCAGTTTTATAACCACAATAAGGAACATAAAATAATGTGATTTATACAAATACTGAAGGTAGCTTTCTACTTTATTTATTGCCTTGTTGAATGATACAATTTTGTAAAATGAATACCGGGACGTAAATCAACCGCCCCATTGTTCGCAACAAAGTGCCAGAAACAAGTTTGAGGAAATGTACTTTCCTTTAGGAAATTACTTGTACGGAACTACAGTACAGGAACTAAACGAAACGCCGCAACATCTTATATATAAATATGTAGAGCTACATAATATATGTTTTAACATAACAATGTCGTATTGAAATAATTTTCCTTTTTTCACAAAACAAAAGGAAGTCCAAATCTTCGAAAAATTGTTTTCGTTCAGTTTGAACACTAAGTGAAGTAAATAGTACCCAGCAAGGCTTTATAATAACAACATATTTATGTCTGTAGACTTATCACAATATTTATCACGGGTAGAAGGACTCGTGCGATGGATACAATTCATACATTTTGGATTTTTATTATAAAATACATATAATACTTAAATGAACATACATGACCTGGGCGGGATTCGAACCCTGAACCTGTTAAGCCTAGCCACAATACCGCTTCTACTAGGTCGTCAATCCCGAGTACTTGATATAAAAAGATATAAATGACTTTGGAAAGAGGATGGTGTGGCCGTGCCGCTTGTTGCTTGACATGACGGGGACAGTGCCGTCATTTCTACCCAGCCACCCTCAGATCC
Organism: Eumaeus atala; assembly: GCA_017140195.1. Lineage (NCBI taxonomy): Eukaryota > Metazoa > Arthropoda > Insecta > Lepidoptera > Lycaenidae > Eumaeus > Eumaeus atala. Next base: position 578,069 of record JAFELO010000041.1, on the reverse strand, counting down.
GTTTCATGTAATAAGGGCGCTAATGCGTAGGGAGGCATAGCCTTTGTCGACTAGTTTTTGCCTAAAGTGAAGCCTACACCGTTTGGTGAACATTATCCAGGTCGTCGGTAGTTCAGCCTCGCTACATACTATTACAAATAAAGCTTTATTATAATAAATAACAATCATAGCAATTTCTATATCCAATAACAAAACTTTCCTAACGATAATATTTCCATTCGAAAATTTCAATATTTGAAACTAATAACACAGTATATTCATTAGTTTTGTAAACATTAGTGACGCATGAATAACTATTTTATAAGCCCAAACTGAATCTTAATGGATATAGGAATTAATGTATTTGCTGATAACAAAATTTACTTAAATACAGCTATTAAAATTACACAGCAGTGTTCGCGTAAAAATAGAACAAAACTTGTTTAAAGAAGGAGTATGCAATTAAAATTAATAAACCAATTAAGTTTTATTAAACAAGGACTTCCTTGCTTGATGTTTTTAAAACATAGGTTATTTCAAATAAGGGCTCTACAGCCCTTATTTAAAACAGTGCTTATCTCCGCGTCGTCTATATCCTACGTCCTTCCTAAACTTTCATTTTCTTTTAATTATTATTTTATCTCATTTTTCACAAATGGTATACAACATATGTGTGCGTAGTGACTGAGGACAGGCTATTGCGGTTATACATTTGGAAAGTTAATTCATATCTAATAGTCATTTGTTTTACTATATTTAATAGTAGTGTGATTCGGTTTATTGATTCTACAAAGTCTAATTCTCCTAACATTTAATACTTAGGAAACAATATAGGTTACACTACATTAGGGCACAAGCCCCACCATTTTGTTTATTCTATCTATATAATCTATGTTGCAAGGCGTGTGTGTTTTTTTTATTTTAATGCAATAATGTAATCGTATATTTTAATTTCAACATCCAATTTCATACAAATGTCTGGGACTGGCGGAATCATTGGACGCAACAGATGCGCAATTAATTGAAATCACAACCAATTTCTATTTCCACTGCTTTACATCAAATTGAGAAGAATGTCGCATGATCCCGTGAGCACTGAACGTGTTCCTGCAACTTAATGTTCTTCTAACTGAAGTGCTTTTAGATTGCTCGATGCTCGTATTTTCAAGTTATTTATTAGCTGCTACAGCGATCCTTTGATTTGCAAAGGTGTAGCATTTCAGGTAGCATTTCAGTTTGTATTTTAACGAGTACTTTATAGACATGAATTCTTATGTTTTCCAACTGCATGAAAAGTTTGCAAATTTTTATAAGCTATTATTGAGTTTTACCTTCCCTGATTGTCTGTAACAAAATCTTACCAGCGAAATTTCACTCACTTCCCCGTGTCTGTTAGAGCTGAAATTTTGCATGAATGTATAAATCGAATGAAAAAATAAAATTACTATTGTCATGGGGCTAATCTTATCAAGGCTGACTATGCTGTAAAGGGAGAAGCATTCGAAGTACCGTTGTCCATAGACACATGTAAAATTATGCATATGTGTTGAACTCCCCGAGAGCCTAAAGGCCGGCTTAATGCATCTGCACTGAAGCATCATATTCAATTTATAATGAATACTGACTCGAATATACAATCTACCTATTATAATATACTAAAAGAATAATGTATAAATTTTATAACAAAATTATAAATCAAATAATATTTCTGTTAGCACTAAAAGAAGTCGTGAGTTAAAATTCGTACAGTATACACTGAAATTTTTCATTTTCAATATTTAATATTTTATATTGCTAGGAGCAAAAAAGTGGTTCAAATGGGGGTAGCATTAAAAAGGTCCTTCGCCTCGCCTCCCATGAAATCGCTGAATAATTCAAAAGCCTTTTTACTTCAGTAAATATACCTTTTATGGTGCGTCGTTTGCCCATGTTATGAGTTAGTAGCAACCGCTCATGGTATTATTTTCCATGAGAAAATTAATACCGATGCTTACGATCATAAACATGAGTCAGAGAATATTACAAGGAAATAATAACCTATTATGATATCCACGCCAGTAGAAATTATTTTGCCGTTTAGAATCATAAAAAATATTACTGATATTTATTTAAAGACATAAAGATTAATTCAGTCAGTCTTTAAGGCTTTTCTTTGGCACCATTGGATTAGCTTTCAGACGCAGGTGGTGTTGATGTATTGCAGCCGAACTTACACACCGCCGCCGTGAAGTGACTGACAGCTGTTGTGTGGCTCGCGAGTCTTCACTGGCCCATTGAAGGAGAGGACAAAAGAGGGCAACGGGTATGCATGATGAATATGCGGATGTTTGGGAACATCAGTGGTAAACAATGGTCCCTTTTTCTTTTACTATAAAAAATACACATAATTTTGACGACCGCCTGTCTCAGTTGGCAACGTGGCGGTTAATACGTGTGTTACGCCAGAGGTCGAGGGTTTGAATCCCGCCTAGGTCATGGACGTTTATCTGTGTACTGTATGTATTTCTATAATAGGAATCTTAAATGTATAAAATTTCTTAAATTTATTAGAATCTCAAATATGTTACCGTCCTCTTAATATAGTACCTGTAACACATAAGTAAGTCCTTACGGTGCTTACTACAGGACTGGGCTAATAATAACTCATAATATAATAAGTCAACAGATATTATTGTTATTTAAAAAACTGGTTAAGTTCGAATTCTACTAACACACGGAGGGTTCCGTAATGAGCATGGCAACTTAGAAGAGTCGACGTTACGCTTACACTTGCGGAAGCAAACCGAAAATATGGGTGTGTTACAATTTCCTTTTTTCCATTTACCATTACGTTTTTATTTTTTTACAAAGTAACCTATAGAGAAAGGACAACAAAGCGATCCTATAATTCCGCCTTTGCATGTACGGAATACTAAAAATAACAAAATACTCTAAAAGCAATTTTTATGAACAACAACTAAAACAAAATGGCCGCAGAAATCGCAAAATATTCATCCCCATTAAACCGCACTGCAAGTGGAACATAAAAAAAGCGATAGCAGCTTTATTTTATTCAGATATTATAGAGATCCTTTGGAGGTGAGGAGGAAAGGTGGACGACGTATCAGCTTGACAAGGATGCGGATCTCTATTGGCGTCGGTGGTCGTGGAGAGGCTCCGATTGCTTGTATGATCTGAGAGAAGCAGAGAAATGGGAAAACGCAGCAATTGCCTGTATGCGTCAGTATTCATCAACAATCAGAAACTGCTCGTTATCCCGCCCGACACAAAAAGAAACGGTTGTTATGCGAAGCAAATTGAGGTTCATAACAATAAAAGTATTCTTACGGATTTTATCGCTGTTTATTTAATTATTTAACTAGCCCGACGTTTCAGAAGCTTTACAGCAACCATGGCATAGTTGTTAGAAGTTTTTATTGCAATGAGTAACATTCGCGTAAACTTAAGACGTCAATAAGTTAAGGTTTGTAAGTATTGACCTTGTTACGGCAGTGAAAGAATAGAGGGCAACGTATCTGTAAAAAATTGGATATAAGGATGTTTATGGACAACGTTATTCACCAAAAGATTCTAGGTTTGCCTCAATAGAGACGTGGGTCTGTAAAAAATGGTTGGCGGGTAGGACATCCATTAAAAAAGTCTAATTTAAAGTTAGACCACGTCTGAAAGCTCTCAATGTTTCCCTCCAACCCAACTTCCTGTTGCCTACATTTAAGTGCAGGATCGAAGTTTTTTTGAGCTTTTACGAAAGTTTCCGATGCTGATTGTGTTGAAAGTTCGATTCGTGTCTACGTTTTCAATGAGCTTCCTTCTCAAGTCACATTCAGATATATATAAATTCCGCATTTCAGTATAAGTTTGTTTCCAAAACTTCAACATGCGCCCAACTTGTAGTCCAGTGGTATTCGTGTTCTACCACACACAGTCCTGGCAGTCCTGGGTTGAGGTCCCAGGTTGGACCAAAGTGTTATTGGAATTTATTCAATTCCTAACAACAGTCCGAAGAAGGGAACTTGAAAGTGCTACACCCCCATGCCACGGAGAGGACGTTAAGCCATCGATACTGCGTCTGATTTCTAGTCGAAATAGGATAGTAAGAGGACATGGAGTGCACTTGACCCGCGCACACACTTGTGCATTGTAATATGTTCTGCATAGCTGGCCAGTCTCTATGGAGATCTCCAACTCCACTACGACGGTAGTTTTATCACTTGCACACGTTCATTCGCATTCACAAACGTTCATTAATTTAAAGTAGGTACCCCAACAGCACACTCATAAATAAAGTACTGAGATCCCCTTTCCCTATCCCTTTACAATATGTGTGATCGAAACAAAGTTCACCTACTCTTATTTGAAACGACACGTTACTGAAAACGATATTGTCGCTGACATCAAAAACGGGTGTAATGATTTATGTTGAAGGCACATACACAAATCCGTACAGTAAAACGTAGACAAAAGGACAGCAGCTGTCGTTACGCTGGATGACAATTGCAGCGGAGCATGTCGCCGACGTATTTTGAATAACGGATTGTTAAACTTCGTTTTGCAATTTTAAATATACAGGCGTTTTTTTTTTAATTTTCATTTATATAACATTTTAATTATTAAAATGATTTCTATTTCGAAATTGTTAATTTAATTTCATTCTCATTATTGTTCATCACTTATTATTGTTTATTAAAAAAAACACTATTTTTTTTTTTAATTTACGTTTATTTTGAAAATAAAACGTATTGTGAAAAAAAATAGCATAAGTGAGAAGAAACTAAATAAAATTGGTATGACTTTGACAAACAGGCAGTCGGAGAACTTAGACGTCCATAAACATCCCATATTAGCTATGCCAATGCCTTGCCGTTCCTATTTAATCCCCTCCAATGGGCCACTGACAACTCACAAGCCGCACGAAACGCGATACCAAAAATGTCACTGTGCGTCGATATCACGTGAGAGTGAGAGGTACCTCAAAAGTCGTTCCAGGCCGATTTCCTATTAGGCCGGCAATACCGCGTACAAATATTTTGGAGTAACTTATAAATCTTAGCAATTTTCGGTAAATCGAAGCTTAGAAATCCTTCATTTTAAAGCTTCGGGGTTTAACAAGCGATCCATCCCATTTTGAAACTGCCACTTACATTATACACCCATTAACATCCGCAAGGTTGATTAACCAGCTGTGGGCCACCGGCTACGCACGAAACGTTACAACACAGCTGTAATTTTGCAGCGGTGACGTGAATGCGAGGAGTTTCCTCATTGCCGCCCTAATTCGGCTGCAATGCAGCATCATGACGTCTTCCAGCAACATAGTTAAATTTACCTGCCTGAACATAAATCTAGAAAATGGTTTCAACATACTTATAAATAGATATTAAACACTAAATTTCGGTTGGTTGCAATTTAGTGTTAAATTATATTTCAATTATGGACAACCGTCTCTAATTGAACGAGATGAAGTGCTTACTAATGACTTTAGAAATTAAATCCAGTATCGGGTATAGAAATATTTAAATTTCTCATTTCACCACTGGTCTTGTATATTTTCACAAATTGCCGAAACAAATTTGAAGTTGCGTAAGGCGGCTGCTAGAGGGCGAAGTTATATTGTACATAATTAGAAATTTTGCAATATTAATAATCATTTAGGATTAATATTAAAGATTCCACAGTGATTGATCGTAAATGAGAGCGACGTAAGCAGGTATTTTTTATACGCAGTAAGTAAACTTATGTTTGACTATAAGTTGATTTAATTCATATTTAATTATATACACACATTATTTTTCAATAAGCAGTATTAAAATATATTCAAACTATCTGTTAGTTCTTGGCTAATTGTAAAATATTGCCTGATTTTAAAAAATATAAAATTATTGTAAAGAAAATCAATTTATTATGTTTATTATAACACTTGTAAATATTAAAATATTTACAAATGTTATATGGAAACATTTTGTGTATGAAATATTTTCGTTAATGTTGAATGATGATTTATATATTTTTATCATTAACAACGCTTTAGTAGACGAAGCAGGACCATAAGTTTGATTTTCGTTACTCGATATTTTAATGCGCAACATGATTGATCGTCTACGGGCTTCTTAAGATTCGAAAGACGGCAAAAGCATAGAGTTAAATTAGCTCTTCAGTGAAGAGCTCTTTTGTATTTTGAAAAGTCACTGGCTGATTTAATGTTCATATTTTAATGTCACAAACAATTCACTTAAAGCAATTTAACTTTAATATGACGGTGGCACCCACCTAAAATGTATGCCAATTCTTTTTCGTAGATCATCATTTATCATCATTATTAGCCTTTATCGGTCCACTGCTGGCATAGGCCTCTTACAAAGAACGCCAAGACGACCGATCTCCAGCTACCATCCCGGACCGGCTACTGCACGGAGATCGTCTTCCCACCTGGTGAACGGTCGACCAATACTTCGTTTTTCTACACGCGGCCTCCACTCCAGAACCTTACTGGCCCATTTCCCACCTGTTCTTCTGAGCGTGTGACCAGCCCATTGCTACTTCCGCAAGCTTATTCGTCGCGTGATATCGGATATTTTAGTTCTCTGCCTTAAGACTTCTTTACAAATTATGTCGGACAGATAAGCGCCGAACATAGCACGTTCAATAGCCCTTTGATAGCCCGTAGGCCATCGCGGAGGGAACGCATTGTTTGAAGACTTTTTTGTCTTCTAGCTCTGCGGTGTAGGCGGCGTGAGAATTTGACGAAGCTTCCGTAATGCTGTCCAACCCAAACGAATCCTTCTATCGGCTTCCATATCGAAGTTATGTCTTCCTAATTTGCAATAGCTGCCCGAAGTAGACGTATTCGTCTACGACTGCGAGAATAACACCATCGACATTGACCGGCAGAGAGGGAATGTGTTCATTGATCATGATCTTCGTCTTGTACAAGTTCATTCCAAGGCCAATGCGTCGGGAGCATTCATTTAGGATGCGCAACATTTCTTGCAAACTCTCCAACGATTCGGCTAACACAACGATATCGTCGGCGAAACGAAGGTATGAGAGGTACTCGCCGTTATTATTTATGCCGCATTCTGTTCAGTCTTTATGTCTTAAAGATGTCCTTCAAAGCATTAGTAAACATTTTCGGGGAAATAACATCCCCCTGTCGCACTCACCGATGTAATTGGATTGGCCTAGTTTGACCTTTTTTTTGTGACAAAGGGGAATGTACTTACGCATGATACCTGGGATACATAATGCCAACTAAACCCCTACGGGAGCCTTCAGCCGCTATTATTATTATTTTTTGCGGGTAGTTTAAAGGTAAGGTGCTTAAATATTGAGCTCTTAAATTAATTAATGAAATAAATTAAATTAAATAATATTTGATGAAAACTACACTATATTAATGACTTAAAAAGTACCTTGGACACCTGGCTACAATATTTTCCTGATATTTGCAAGCGCATTTACAAGATTCACAATATGGATACAGATAGCAAATTACACAAGAACATGCGGAACATTGTCAAGCTGTTTGGAACTCGCGTGAATAGCTTTGATGAAGCGCTGGCACATCTTCTTCATCTGGGTCATCGGAATTGGCAAACCTCAAGACTGAGTTCCAATCATTTATATCCTTGATATGGGACACCCTATCTTTGTTGAAACAACAAATGGAGCATCTCGTCACCCGAATGGATACCCAAGAAATGCGTGGTAGACAAAAGGTTCTTTTATTTCATGGTGTTATTGAAGACTCTGCAGAAGTAGTGGAAGATAAGGTGTGTTCCATTCTCAACAAAAATTTAATTCTCCCTAACATATAAGCTACCATTATTGATGTTTCTTATCGTCTTGGCCTAAAGAAAGATGGACCAAGGCCACTGTTAGTACGTTTTAAAGGCACAAAAATGAGACACCTCGTTTGGTTTAATAAATCCAACTTAAAAGGTTCTGGTATTATGGTATCTGAGTTCCTAACAAAACCTCGCCATGACACTTTTGTAGAAGCCAGAAAGCACTTTGGCATGAAGAGTTGCTGGACTTCCGACGGTAACATCCACATCGTACTTCCTGACAAAACTCACATAAAGATTGCCTCGATTCAGGAACTGAACATTGTAATTTCTAAATTTCCATCTACTTTTCAAGATTCTAAAGGCATACGAACCAGAAAGGCTAGAACTGTAAACAAAAAGTGGTTCATGTCCTAAGTCTGAGAAGTTCATAACACCAGACGGTAATCGCACATAATCTCACTTTGTTCTTTTCACTTTGGTTGCCGTAAGTTATTGACGGTAAGAACTTATTATTACTTTGTATATGTGGTAGCTTTAATTTGTAGGTCTATTAAAATTTTTGATCAACAACTTTTATATCTAAACAATTGTTATTGCTATTACAAAACTAATGTCAATTGTTCAGTGTTGTCTTACCAAATGTCAATCTGACATCGGAATGTTTTCTTTTTATTTTCTTGTGTCTACCAAAATGTTTAACAAGAAAGTAGTGTTTATTTTGCTTGACGTTAATTATTGTTTTGTGTTATATGTTTACCGGCATGGCATGGTGTTATGATTTTTTAAAATTAAGCTTTTTTTTATATTACAAATATTTATTTATTTACTAATATATTTTTATATATTCTATTTTTGTATATCAGAATTATATGTTTAGTCTATTATTGATATAATTATAGTCGATTCCAACTTAAACATAAATGAACGCTTTTTTTCTTGCTCTTTACCTGAGGACTTTGTGAGTGTTGCTAGTAACGAATATTTTAATGATTCGCTGACTGATTTCACACCTTTGGACACAAAGTTACATAGTACATTTTCTTCATTTCTCTCTCAAAACTCATTGCTCTGATCTCGTCATTTCTTTTAACGGAGTCTCGGTGGATTGCATTCTGGTGTCTGAATCATGACTCAAACCTTCCCTGCCATCTACACTTTATCCTCTTTATGGCTTTATGTTAGTTCGTAATTATCAAATGAATGGCAGTTGAGGAGGTGTTTGTTTTTATTTCAGGAAGAATATTCCTTTTACAATAGTCTCTCAATCTCCGAACACTCTTCGTGACATACTAAAATTTTTGTTTCTTGAAGTTTTGATTTATCACAATAAAATTTTTTTGGCGTTATAGACAGCCCCTCTTCTACCGTTAATTATTTTGAACAAGATCATAGATATCATAAATTGCAAAACCTCATTTCTTCCTTTAATATGAGCATTTTACCTTTATCAGCTGCACATTTCCCGCCCAAGTCTAATTCTTCTCTCTTAGACCATATTTTTGTTTCCAAACCTGATCAAGTGATCTGCCATGGCCAATTTTCAGCTCCTTTTTCTTATCACGATCTTTTGTGCTTCTCTTACAATCTCCGCACACCTAAATCTAGGGGGAAAACTATTTCAGTAATCTCGACCAGGTAAATATAAACTCCTTACGAAATGATTTTAGTGAACTTAATTGGAATCTTATATATGATGCGACATCTATAGATACTAAAGTAGATATTCTTTGTTTATCGGTAAATAATATTTACGATAAACACGCTCCGATCAAACAAATTCGTTTAAAATGTTTGCCTGCCCTGTGGTTGACTGCCGATATTAAGAATTTGATTGCTAAATGGGACAGGGCAAAACAAATGTAAGCATTGCCCTTCAGAACCTAACAATGCGCAACCTCTGTAACAGGCAATGTAGGGACGCTAAGTGTCGACGTATTTTTGTTTCCATAGAAAACCCTTCTGCATAGATGTGGAAATTTCTTAGCACGCTGGGTGTGGCTAAAACATTTAATAATGATATTGATTTTAAAGACATAGAGTCTCTTAATACATTTTTTTTTTCACGTCACCGCTTACAACATCAAACAATAATAAATCGGCTTGCCTTAAAAGACTTTCTGAATCGAACCTACCGTCCTGTGTCCCATTTACTTTCAATAGCATCTCCAAGCATGAAGTACACACAAGTCTTTTATCAATAACCACTAAAGCGCTGGGCTGTGGTAGTCTAAGTAGGGACATGCTAAAACCGATGGCTTCTCTTTATCTTCTAATAATTTTCCGACTAAGTGGAAGAAGGCTCATGTCATTCCTATCACAAAAAAAAAACGTATTCGTCTCCTTTCGATTTTCGACCCATCTTAATTTTTGAACAAGTTGTATCCAAACAACTCTCTTTTTTTCTTCACACCAAAGACCTCCTCAATCCCTACCAATCAGGATTTCGGCCATCACACAGTACCACTACTGCTCTATTGAAAGTAACGGACGATATACGATTAGCTATGGACAACAAGAACCTTATTTATATTCTTATCTTATTGGACTTTAGTAGTGCGTTGAATTCAGTGGATTATGATCTATTTCTAGGCATTCTCAAATCAATACGTATATCGCAATCATGGTTCGACTCGTACCTGAGAGGTCTCAAACAGCGTATTTACACTTATGACCATTGTTCCGAGTGGTGTGACCTTATTGCTGGTGATCCGCAAGGGGGAGTTATATCACCTGTACTGTTTGCGGTATTTATTAACGAAATATCCAAAATAATTTCCGCATATTTTCATTTATATGCAGACGATTTGCAGCTTTGTAGGCACTCTACATCAAATGACACAGCTGATGCTATAAATGTCGTAAATTGTGACCTACAAAAAATAAAGGAATGGACTGACACTTATGGTCTCCTCGTTAACACTAAAAAACCACAGGCCATACTCATTAGTAGTTGGGAACTACGTACCATGATTGATCTGAACACTTTAAATAAAATTATGTACAATAGTAATATCATAGAGTTTAGTATTAGTGTTAAAAATTTTAGTATAATCATTAATTCAGTTTTGTCTCGGTGCGTACACGTAAATGAAGAGAGTAAGAGATTGCACTACTCCTTGCATGTACTAAAGAGGTTGGAGAATTTTCTACCTTTCGCTACTCAAATTCTCTTAGCACAATCCTTTTTACTGGATTATGCGGACGCCTGCTATTTGAATGTGACTGAAGAGCTTTTAAGTAAACAAGAACGTCTACAGAATGTATGCATTTACGGGTTGCGTAAATGCGACTATATATCGGAATTTCGTAACAGATTTAAATGGCTCCCAATCGGCCACCGCCGGAACTTGCATATCTTAACTATTTTATTTAAGCTCCTCTTTATTTTACAAAAATTCCTTTACAGTTCGTGCAACTCGTTTGAGGAATGATATATATATATAGATAAGCACACTCTTGTTACTCTTAGTATTTATTTAGTTTAAAAATATTTATGTATGTACATATAGTATAAATAAATAAATTAATTAATGGAGGGTCCCGGATATGCAGGCAACGGGACCCCTCCAGCGACAAGCTGGCCTCTCAGAAGGAAGCCATCGCCTCGTAGGACTCGTAGCTACCGAGCATCGCGACGATGATGCTCGACTTTGACAAGTCCCCTCCGACAACTGATGCCTGAACGCGACGCTTCGCCACCCATCTCAGGCACACCTCGAGGGTGTGCTGGGCCGAGTCCACCGCCGCGTCACAATCGTGACAACGAGTCGTCGGCTCCCTGTGGGCCGTTGTAAAGAGACACTCACCATGAGCCCGGTGAGCACCTGCGTCAGACGGAAGATATGGGGTTACCTACCGCTCGAGGACTGGGCGTAAAGCAGCCGTTATCTCTCTACAGTACGGCTGCCATGCCCAGTGTGCAAACATTTTTTTTTTTAAGAAAACCACCGCGAGTGCCATCAGTGCCTCCTTGGTGAGGTGCCCCGGAACTAATATCATTAGAGCACCTCGACGGCTAGTCAGCCCTCTAAGGGACCTTCTCCACCTCCACAGATGGGATTGCCCAGTACTACAGGACAACCCCGCCAACTTTGGGATAGTGCAATGGGGTGAGGTTCCCATCCTCGCCCCTTGTCCCGTGCACAAAAGCGCCACCTCCTGTTGCTCTTAGGTCCCCTCTTCTTAAGAGATTCTTAATAGGATGGGTACCGCGAGCGATTCTTCCTCCTAATCTTTAAGCCCCCTCTTCTTATAACCACATGGGGGGTTCACCCCAGGCAACTAAACCCCACTGCCACAACAAGGCTTGAACCATGGTGGGGATGCCCGGTGAGCACCTACGTCAGGCAGAAGGTCAGGGGATTGCGCCTACGGCGCATCGAACGCTTGAGAACCGGGCGCAAGGCGCCAATTGTGGGCGTTGTTGATCACTTACCGATAATTGGCCAAACTGTTTGTTTGGCAATTTGAAAAGTACAAATTGTTTTAAAAAGAACGTACCACTACAGTTAAAAAACCGTTGAAAATCTTATTTAAGTTTCGTACTGATCTACCTGGTTAAATCTCGTGGGTAAGTTTCCTCGCTACGGTACATGCCGCATGAATATTTAACACTGCTTTTGTCTGGGAAAACGAGGCGCACTAATATAACTATAATTAAGTTCCTGTTTATATCTGGACAGCGTAGTACTTTAGGATTCTGGTCTGAAATTTTAAAATTCGCGCAGAATGTATATCCAACATTCTTGCAGACTTTCGTCATCATCATCATTATCAGTCCTCATCGGTCCGTTAGTAATCGGCCTACTCCAAAACTCGGCAATGGTTTCCTTAAGTGTACATAATATACTGCAGTGTGTAGACTGTAAATACAAACTTCAGCCGTAGTTTATATTATATTATACTTTTTGTACAACTGTAGCCAAACGAGTATTCCATCACTAACGACAAAATCACTGTCTCGGAATCATAGACCCATTCATTGGCTTCCTTCACACAATCTTGACTTCAAAAGTAAAAATTGAACCTTTATAGAAGCAATTTGTTATCCATCCGTCTGAACGTCTATGAAGAAAACCCAAATGTTGTCTGCGGTGACCTATACATCATAAAATACGGCAAATTGTGAGACAATACAACACAGATAAGTGATCGTCCAGAGATTGAAATCGTTATTATAAAAACACTTTTTATAGATATTTAATCAAAACTAATTATATATCAAAGGGAATAAACATATACGTGATGATTTGTGTACGAATAACATTTAAGCATAGCACTGCACTCTAAGGTATGCCTACCGTATAACAAAACCTAAACAGAAATAGCAATAACAAAACCTAAAGCATATTATGTTAAAATATTAGCTTTCTGCACACCATATAACATTCAAGCGTACCAAATTCCTCCGTTGCGCAATTCTTAAAAAAGAGAATGTCATTCTTCGTCTTCACATAATACCTGCAGAAAATTGCACTACGCTGTCTGTCTGTCGAAAATGTATATAACTCTGGGTATGGGGTATACACAAGTAAGTCCATTCCATACAAAGTGAATGCATACGCCCGCAAATGAAGCTTATATATATTATATATAACGATACTAAACGTTCAAATCATAAAGAAGTACTAAAAGGATGTATCTTAGATTCTAGTCTGACTCACAGTAAACATGGTAGCGTTCTACATGCGATTTACTTGCAACTTTGACAATTCCTGTAAGTTGCTCGGAGAGTAAACACTGCACATACAGTTAGGTCACAGGAAATTCTGCTTTGAAATACTTGCGGCACAATTTGTTTCGTTATTCGTTTGTGTCCCAACGACGTCTTTACGTAATATTGAACGCGAAAACGGTCCGCCATAGCCTCCTGGTGACTACCGAACATCAGAAGCGCCCGCATAGAAGTTATGAAGACGTATACCCCTCCTTTCGCCTTCTTCACCAATGAACCAGGAGAAACTTCCACAACAAAATACACGAAACGGGTAATAAGAAATATCAATAAACATAGCTGTCACTTTGCGGCGGTACCATGGGAACAAAAGGTCATTATTTGCAGCGGTATTGTGAAAGTGACCGTCTACTTGTGAAAACGCGCTAAATATTATATAGGAAACGGACGTCTAAAGGTAGGTGTCCTCATGACCTATCAGAAAGTCTAGGCTAACCAGAAAGTATTGCGAAGCAACAATTTTATGCATGAAACACTGGCTGGATATAATTTATTTAAAATATAATTATTTATAAGTAATAAAGTTTAAAAAATTGACTACGCCAGTTCACCGGTTATTCACGGTCAATTCAAATTTCACCCGAAACCAGACGAATCATAGCATAAGACTTCAAATTGAAAAAATTGGTATATTGAATTTAAGCGTGGTCGTCTAATTTTGAGGGATGAAGAATGAAATGTGTCACCTTTTAATAGTCGTCACCGAAGAAAACTTCATTTAGAGAATCTACCAACAATCTTATCTTGCTGTTCCTTGCCGTCGTGAAAGTATTAGGGACGGAGTCGAGTCAGAGAGTTAGAGATTGAGAGGAAAGCTGGCGAAAATGTAACAAAATATAAAAATGCCAATAGATAGAAATAGTGAAAAACTTAATTCAAGACAACAGGTGAATTACGTACCAGGAGCACATAACGCGGATTGAATCGGAAAGCGTTCATAAGATTCTTTCTTAAAAGAAAGTTTTGCATGATATAAGAGCGAGGAAGATAGCTCCACGCTGCATGCCACACCGCACCGCGGTAGAGAAACAGGCGCGGGCTGAATAGTGTCGAGACATGAGGTATAAATTTGATACAGACTCCTCTATAAATTTGATACAGGATATTCTCACAGGTGAAGAGAGTCAGTCGACTGTTGGGGTATTTCAAAACAAATTGACGGTGGGGAGGCTTTTGATCGCTATTGGCTTTTTAGTATAAACTCATTTACGGATTCAAAGGATTAACGTTAAATATTATACTATCAAATGTTTTCCAGAAGTTTTTCAGTTGTGAGCAACAAGCGACCAAACGCTGGTCTACTTGCAGCATCACCAATAAAACGCGTCCATACACACAGCGCTCAAGACGAGAGACTTGCTGGACGGCACGCCGTTCAAACTCTTACTAGTCTGTCTACATATGAAAGCGCTAGGATGCTTTGCTGCCATGTGCCATTTAGACGATGACCACGTGCAAGTGATTATGCCCCTATGAAATAAAAACATAATATAAGGTATGTCCAACAATGTTGCGAACTTAAAAGTGAAATGTTTTCCGTATTAATAGCATTTAAATAGTTGCTAAAACAAAACTTTACGAATTGCGAATTAAACACGTAGATAGAGTTAGGAGCGGGAAAGTTTGGGAACAATCTGCGACTGACTGGGAACTCGCTGGAACTCGTTGGAGCGTGCCAACTTGTTCGCAAGCTGAGGTACAATACGAGAAACTTGGCGTGTATTTCGTTTGCCTATATGTGTTATTTGTAACTAATTTAATTACTCTACAATGTTACACCGTTTCAAGGGTAAAATTTAGAGCCAATTAGGTGTTAAATTTTAAAGAAATTAACTCTGTTATCTAAGGGTGCCAAAGGAGAAACGAGGGCCTAATTGTATGTGACTAGTGATGTCAAAGTATTTATTAAGTATTTTCCGTAAACGACATTAAAATCTTTACTAAAATAATCTGTAAAGTTAGTTTTTCTACTCGGTATAAGATTTCGATATTTAAAAAAAACTAGAAGGAAATAAGCGACATAGCCCTAACATAAGTTATCTCTTACTTTACGAATGCCTGGCCATAATGATACTAAATTTTGAGAAATATAAATTACTTACTAAAAAAAAGTCATCATAGGAACTTCCAAGTCAAAAATACTACCGGTTCCAGTTCTCCGAGACCTTATTTCCATAGCCAACAAAATGTAATATGTACTTTTTACAGAATCATTTATTTTTGTCATTAACATTCCCTAATTTATCTCATCGTAGCTTACCTGATGTAATTATTACAAAAAAAAAGTTGGTGTGTAAATTTGTACGTTAGTTACTTCCACGCTAAAACTACAAAATGGATTTAGATGATATGTTACCGCAATATAGATTAAAATGTTAAAATCTCGAATAGGACGCGGGCCAATGCTATTCAATAATCTTATCTTAGTTTTTTTTTTAACATGAGGAAAGCTATTATGTAGCCTGGGTTGGTTGCCGTCCGGTGTGGGTATTCCCTAATGGGAGAACCCTACACCACTAAAATCTTTAGCCACCTTAGCTGGATCTGTTAAACCCCTGGATCCGTTTACAACAGGCTGGGGCTCTTATTACGGGACTCGGACTAGCCTACTGGGAGAGAAGGAGTCGACCGGTGCTATGAAAAGGGCCCAACCCGTCCCTAGTCCGAATCGGGGATGCTGCAGATGACGCTCAAAGCATGTAAATCTGCTCCGCTCGACAGCTTCCGTGTGAGACATGACTGTTTCACAGAAGGAGGTCATGGCTCCCCAGGCCCTATCACTTTCCGAAATTGCTGTTACAATGCTGGAAAGTGACGGGTCTACTCTCTCCAATGCTGGAACCAATTAGTAGCGCTGCACAGTCCATCTAATGCACAACTCAATTGTGTGCTGGGCAGAGACCTCCATAGCCCCACATTAGTGCTACCCTGAAATCGGCTACCTCTGAACTAACGCAGGTAATCAATAAGGCACGCATGGGCAGTGAGTACATGTCTCATACGAAAAGTAAGGGGTTTTCTCTTGCGCGACATTCACCGCTCCATGGCCAAACGCAGCGCCGTAACTGTGCTTTTCAAATAGCGACACTGTGTCTGATCCTCCTCCAACGTTCGTACTAACATGTCCTGCCCCTTCTGCGTCCTACTCCTTTTCCTCCTCCTCCTTTCTCCTCCTTCCTAAATAGTAGAAAAATACTCGTGCGAGTACCCCAGCCACCAACTCATATGGTGAGTCACTGTCGTTGCCGCCCATGAGATTGTACGGAACCCACGGATCGCTCTTACTACCGTTGCAATTGAGTTCTGCTGGCGACAGAAAGACGATCGGCCCATATGGGGGCACCGTACGTGGCCATGTTCCGGGAGATTCCAAGTACAGCCTTCCATACGCAGTGCCAGGGCCTCCAAAAATAGGGAGGAGCAGACTCCGTGCTACCGCCATCTTTGCGACCTTCAGTTCCAATTTTTTTAATCGTGGGTCAAAGGTCCACCCTTGGCTTAGCCATAAATATTTATCGTATGGGCTCACCTTGACCTCCTCTCCTACTTCCTAAGAAGGTCCACAGCAGTAGGGGTTCTGTCCTCAGAGTCGTGCATTGAAAGAACAGAGCAGCAATCTTTACTAGCCTGACCCTAAGTTCTAACATCTGCGATTCACGACCAGGGCCACACACACCTCGGCCCGGAAAGCGTACTGGGAATCGGAGACACCCGGTCCCAGGCCACCTTCTAAACGCTAGGTGCTCAAGAGAGATAGCTAGTCCTTCCAGCACATACCGTCCAGACCTGGAGCCCTTCTATTTCTGCGGAGGCGCAGCAGAACTCCATTTCAGAGTCCGAAAGGGCATGTGGAATATCTCCCTCTGCCACGTCTACTAGCACTAGCTAGACCAACCCCGGAGCAACAAATTATCGTGGCCAATCGGAAGACAATTCCCAATTCCAGCTGCAGAATCTTCTTCCTCGCCTTATCGACCTCGTACAACCAGCCATCCCACTCCTCGTCCTGGGATCTTCTACGCCTGATTCGGGTGTATAACCTCCTAGCACGGATGCGGCTGCCTGGGAGTTTGGCATTCTATGCTGCTGCCAGAAGACAGCACAGCTGTGGAGTGGACGCCATGGGGCGACGTCATGGCAGCTTTGCACACTGCCTGAAGAGTGCTGTAAAAGTGGTATAAGACTCGTCTATTACACTTTCCTCTAAAGACGGGCAGCTCAAGCGACAAACGAGGACAGCCTCCACGGCAAGTTCCCGATTGAGTTGGATATGGTCAAACGGGAAATTACTCCACATCCGGGATGTGGATCCACTGGATTCCTCACGGAGGTGTGAGGACACCTCCAACCGTATGTACCGATAGTCCGAAAGTATTTCCACCATTTCTCCTACCCTCAACTCTCTCACTATACGCGTCAATAGTTGAGACCCAATTTTAAATGATCATGGAAGATTTATATAATCGAAGCTTGTAATGTTAAGCTTCGATTATATTATTATTACTAACATTTAACAAAAACTCCCACATACATAACATGACTTCGGGCTTATGTTATTCTGAGTACTTACCTATGTTATTATACATCATTATCTTTGTGACACGGGCTACCGTGTCATTAAGTATCTCAAGGAAGCAGGGACTTAAGTTATATAATAATATAAAAAAATATTTATCAGCACATTAAATATATTTCCTAATACTTATATACGGCTATTCTAAAACACTGCTAAAATACAACACAATATTTTTGCACAATCTGCATGTGCGTAATCTCTAATATTTTCTATAACGGCTTAACGGATTATAATGATTATTTTTTGTTTCGAAGATATTAGCTCTGGGCACCATATAAGATATAATTTATTTTCTTAGCTGATCTTCTCCACGTGGAACCCAAAGAGCACGATGACACTGTAAGACATATTTAAATGGTACCTTAAGAAAACATATTGAGCTTAATAACTTATTTGTGTTGACTCGTGGATTTACAATATATATAAAAAAATATTAAATTAAACCAAGGAGCGGGCAGACGTTTTATACGAATTGGTTTTACAGGAGCGTGTTTATTGTAAAAATTAGTTATTAAAGTATTAAATATGTCAACTTTGGTGTCAATAGTAGAAGCATCTAAAAGTGAGTTCCAATTAATTTCATTAAAATCATTTCGCAAACGATTCACATATTCCCAAGACTACGTAGAATGGGTGTTTTTCCTCTACATTTAGGTAATCGAAGATTGTAGGACAAATACAGGAGATTGTGGTTGGAAAAGGGAGCATGAGTTGGCTATGAGAGATAGCTTTAGTAGATTAAGATACAAAAATTAGACCCAGAAGAGAACGACTGGAGTTAGGGGGAAAATATGTTGCCGAAAGTGACAACATATGTAAGTTAAAAGTGGAAATGAGGTTTTTTAATTTGTGAGATCTGTGATCTTGTTCTGTGAAACATGTATGGAAGTCTCCCATAAAAATAAAGTGGTGGTGACACGGACAATGTGAATAAAGTTATTCCACGAGTGCATCAATGTAGTTTATGGAAGAAGATGGACTGTACAAAACGCCTACAAGATTTTTGTTATGACAAATAGAAAGGTTAAGCAATAAAAATTCAAATGCGTCACGAGTAATGCTAGTTGACATATTTTATTGTAACATATATGTTTCCTGATATATGTTTCCTGATATAGATACAGAAACCTCCTCCTCTGCTATCTATTCTATCATTGCGCATTAACGTAAAATCTTGTGGAGAGTAAAGTGTGGAAGGAAGTGAGGGCTCGAGCCATGACTCGGATACTAAGATACAATCCACCGAGACGCCGTTTAACGATGTAATAAAATCAGAGTAATGGACTGGAATACTTTGTGCGTTAATATGCACTACATTAAAATAGTGTATATAAATAAACGATTTAGGTCTAACTCATTAATATCGCCCATACTTATTATTACTATATTTATTTACGATACTATACTTAATATATAATAATAATACAAAATATTATAT
>JAFELO010000041.1:529842-551324 GCA_017140195.1 Eumaeus atala | reverse complement strand
GGCCAATCGGAGCTCTCACAAACCGAATGAAACGCGACGACAGCAAAAGTTGCGTCACTTTGCGTCGGAGTCATTTGAGAGAGTGAAAGAAAAGAGGTTCTGACATGCTGCATTGCAGTCAAATCGAGAACAACGGGGAGGTACCTCTCGGCCACATGACACCGCCAGGCTATCTCATGTCGTGCAGTTTCATTGTATTGAAGGGAAGGAGGAAAGAATGTCGTTGGTATCTGTGTGACAATAATGCGTCTATTTATGGGTGTACTGATTAACATCCACACAATCAAGATTTGTGCCGATTGGACCTCTCACCAAAGGGTTCAAGCTGCTTCTTTAGCCTCTGATGATAAATATTGAAACACCCTTAAAATCCTGCCATTTCGAATTGTAATTAGAATTTGGAGTAACACTTTCCGGTCGACTTCATACACACGTGGATTCACGCCATTAGTGATTATTAACTTATATTAACGCGCTTAACGCTGACTATAAATACAAAATCTTCATTTGTTAAAGTTTATTCCGACTCTATTAGAACTTTACTCATTTATTCCGACGCGCAGACCATGGAAACTCTGCACTCTATTGATTGGTTAAAAAAAACTAGACTTAGCGTTGACAACTCCCGCGTTACACAAGTTTGCGAGAATCTTCGGAGAATATGGAACGTTTGACATCAGGTATGAAATGATCTAGGAAACCCAACAGGCTTCGACTTCACCTTAACGATTCTTAAACATATTGTATCAACCATTGTTAACCACAATTACCTCTATAATCTTTAGATATTGTTAGCTCTTGGGAGGTATATCGTGTGCTCGTCAGGTTAGAAATAAACTGGTTTCAGTTCGAAATCCCACGTTGATATTATCATGATAGCATGGCAATATCAATAATAACCCGTCCTGGCCGAATTTCGGCACAAGCATTATTAGTATTCGGCATATGTATTATAGTGCACAAATGTCTGCGGCAAGCACTTCCTGTTTCCTACTTCTCCTATTCCGATCGAACGACAATCCACCACGACGGTAGAATAATTAGGCGCAGGACCGACGACTTAACGTGCTCTCCTACTCTCTCCACCGCAAACTTCCTGACTCCGGACAGTTATTAGAAATTGGAAAATCCCAATAACACTTTGGTCCGACCCGTGACCTATACCTCACGACTATTGTTGTGTTAAAACCGTTATAATCAAGTTAAACCATAGATCATGAAGTTACAGGTCAAACCATAATGCGTCAATGGGTTTTTCATTTTCTAATAATAGTCTGAAATCGAGAAGTTGGCGGAGATACACTCCCGTATCTCGCTCCCGAGAGCACGGTCCCGCGTATAATTTTCCTCATGTCATGTCGGATCATCGTAATGATGGTAATGGGAAATAGGGAGTGTACTTATATCTGCTGATACACTTGTACCGGCAGACATTATAATTAAATATAATAGGGAGTGTACTTATCTCTGCTGGTACACTTGTACCGGCAGACATTATAATTAAATATAATAGGGAGTGTACTTATCTCTGCTGATACACTTGTACCGGCAGACATTATAATTAAATATAATAGGGAGTGTACTTACCTCTGCTGGTACACTTGTACCGGCAGACATTATAATTAAATATAATAGGGAGTGTACTTATCTCTGCTGATACACTTGTACCGGCAGACATTATAATTAAATATAATAGGGAGTGTACTTATCTCTGCTGGTACATTTGTACCGGCAGACATTATAATTAAATATAATAGGGAGTGTACTTATCTCTGCTGGTACACTTGTACCGGCAGACATTATAATTAAATATAATAGGGAGTGTACTTATCTCTGCTGATACACTTGTACCGGCAGACATTATAGTTAAATATAATAGGGAGTGTACTTATCTCTGCTGGTACACTTGTACCGGCAGACGTTATAATTAAATATAATAGGGAGTGTACTTATCTCTGCTGGTACACTTGTACCGGCAGACATTATAATTAAATATAATAGTGCACTATTATATTTAATTATAATGAATTAATATAACGAGCTCGAGTACTGTATACGCCCAAAGACTATATACGCTTAGTTCGCGTCAGCAAATATGATGAACGTAGCAACTTGTAGCAGCACGTGGCTTGGGGCATTTACGCGACGCGTCTAGTTATGTGTGATACGTATATCATTACAAAATAGTTTAAAGTTTTCACTTCTATCGGCAGTTTTTATATTCATTGATGTATTTATTATTAGCTGGTGTCCGCGACTCGATCGAGGGGACCACAACCAAAACCACAAGCAAAAGTATTTCTATAATTTTGGTGTTATTCTGGTACATACGCTACAAAATTGCCAAGCATCATCAAAATATTGAGGTACCAAAACGGTATGGCCGAGTAACAAACATCCATTAATGCACTTAAATAAAAGACTAGCCGCGCCTCGCGGATTCAACCACGTAACTCCGGCTCTTTTGGCCGTAGCGTCATGATATACAGCCTATAATCTTTCTTACGAATGTAGCTCGCATACACATTTTTCCTATAATTCAGATCTGTAATTCTAGAGATTAGCGTGTTCAACGAAACAAACTCTTCAGCTTTACTATATTATATTTAGTATATATTAGAGTAAGGTTGATAACCATATGAATTATAAAAGAGAATCGTCGTATTTCCATTATCTGATTCTATTTATTGACAAAATAATAACACAAATATGTCCTATATTTAGTTTCATGGATCCCGGGTACAGGCTGGGGGTCGACCTAGAATATAAAAAAAACGAGATGCCGTTGATTAAAGAAAGACTATGCATTGGGACTCCCATTGTAGGTTGAACGATACGATGCGACACTAGATTGATATCTTGTATAAAAAATAAATCCCCCAAAGGCTGTATATTTATTTGTATGTAGCTTTACTTCAAATCTACAGAACTGATTTTCATGCGATGTTCGCCTATGGATAGATCGATTTCCGAGGAAGGTTTAAGTGTGTAATTTGGCCTCTGTCATTCATGAGCGGTGCCGGGAGCGGAATGCTCGTGTCCCACAAATAAATGTCATATTGTAGAAAGAAGAGCCATGCCGCATTGACGTTGAATTTGGCCGACACAACTTGGGAGGGCTCCTCTCTCGGACGATTCCGCTGCAAAGTGACAGTTATGTTCAGGCAACAAACGTAAGCTGCACGCGTCCGTCGTGAGTCTCGACCCACGGAGGAAGTCCCATACATTTATAAAATGACTAATATCACCGCGCTTTTTATAGTACATAGGCCAAGAGAGCCTATGGAGCCTTTTTTTTTACTACCACCGACGTCCATGAGCAGCCGCATAATTACTATAACAATCCGTTGCCCTCCAATAAGAGAAGAAGAATCGCTTCCTAAAAGCCTTACCTACAGCGAAGAAGAAGGAAGTCCACGTGAAGAAAAAAACTAGTAACTCTTGAAATCACTAACAGACGCCACACTCTCATGACAGTCGGATAACTTAGAATTTAATTATTTTTTCAAAATATCAAGTGCTTAATAATTAGCCTATAAATATATTATCAGTAACTCTCACACTAAACTAGTTTCGCTAAACTAAAACGATTAGTGTAATTGCACCTTTTGTACGTATAAGGATTGCACGTATAGAAAACACGACTGACACTTGAATAAGATTTGAATAATAAATAGATTTTATATACTTTTTGCACAATTATTTATCCTTCAATTTTTACATTTACGACCGGTTTCAACTCATCATCATCAGGTTAACAAACGTTTTTGTAAGAGGGTAGTTCAATAGAAAATATCTACAATTAACGGCCTAAGTGTAGCGGTGCAATTTATGTTTTTAATATTACCTGTAAGTCTAATTACTCACATTTGGTCAGTTAATAACGAAAGAGTAATTACTTATTGTTAAATTAAATAATTAGACATGATCAAAATTAGTGAAATGTTTTATAATTGATGAAGCCATAATTTTGTTTTTAACATAGGATAATTATTTTCTTTAATTTTTTTTAATAATGTCAAATTACAATGTCATATATGACAACATGAATTTCCATTAAGAACAAACAATACATTAGACTAACTATACAACATGATTGCTTGAACATTGTCAATATAATATAAAATCAAAAACATTATGGCCTCCTTCTAATAGTAGTGTATTACATAAAAGCACAGCTCCCCCGTGCACGTTACGTATGCAGCCTCCTTTACGTTCTGAAGGCAACGTGCTCTGACATGTTTATTTCCCGCGTGTATTCATGCTGGCGTGTCGTGTCTCTTTGAATTTTTCACATGTTTCACGTAGTACAGTTTTCCGCTAATAGCATTCACGGACTTGTTTCATTAGTTTCATGAACGTAAAAGAATAATATTACGAGTGAAGTTTAACACCCAAGTCGTATAAGATGGTTTTTGATGTAATTTTATATTTTTCGAATTTCTATCTCTCTCTTTTTGTGTATCTTCTTACATCCTGCAAGGAATTTCTCTTCTTCTCAAGTCTTTCTGTCTAAGCTTTATCCGACCAGCACTGTGCCACAGTAATGTTATCAAGTCATCCAGAGTGTAGGCAATCGAGTACAGGGGATGGAGCAGATGGCATCGCATCTATGTGGTTAAATAGCTGTTGATATGAATGATAATCAACAGTAAGACATCATCGTCATCATCATTATCAGCCCTTATCGGTCCACTGCTGGACATAGGCCTCTTTACCCGCATGCAGTCCGGACAGGCTACCTACTGTACGGAGATCGTACGAACAATTCGTTTTCCGAAACGCGGCCTCAACTACAGAACCTTACTGGCCCATCTGCCATCTGTAGACATATTTAGTGTAAATCCTCTTGAGAAATAATACCATGTGTTTATTTGACGCCCTGTACACTAAGTGGTACTTGTTCTGAAAATGTTGACTGCGCAAACTGATGTCACAATAATACAGCTTAAGTATATTGGATAGTTATTACAATTTGTTAAAAAAATAACATTACTTAATAAAAAAATTGTATTTATTTACAAAAGAAATGGACCATGGTTGCATCAGTAAAGATGTAATAATATTGTTATGCATGTAAATACAACTTGTGAACCTCATTTAAATCCAGATGTTTTTTTTTTTCTTGTAATAATTAGTATCTACTTTTTTTTCATCAACAACTAATTTATTTGGTAAGCGTTATTAGGTAGCTTTAACAATATGTTATATTCTACTCTCATACTGACACATCACAATAAATCAAGATAATAGTTATTTATGATTAGTAAAAACATAAAACATAAACACACTCTCACATATTTAAGCAAGCATTTATATTAAATTGTACTGAAAAACACGCATTGAAATAAAAAGTTAAAAATTAATTTAATAAGACACGAATTATTAAAAAAAAATACACAAGTGCTCAAAATTTACAATCACACAAACGACTTAAAATTTATATTTATTAAAACCATTTACAATAACAGATGTAACTTTTAAGCTGCAATTTGTGGAAAATGTTAAAAGTTGCTTACAACAAATCGACCAAAACCCAGACACAAGTGGAAACGAGAAGGCATATCTCGCCCGCCAGAGGCGCTTCAACTTTTCCTTTACGATCGCCCGCTCCCATTAGCAGTAAAGGCAGAAATACCTCGCAAAATTTATCCCATTTTTCCATAATAGTTGAAATGAAATGTGTGTCCCTAATAATTATTCATTCAAACTGATATCTAATGTTGTTTTACGAAAGGAAACCGAAACGTATATGTACAGTAAAAGGTAGCCACGTCGTTGTGTCATCTGAAAGTTTAACATCACTCGCCTCATTTGGTGCCAAATGTTACAATTTTAATTCTATATAAGGAGTTATGTGGGGGTTAAAGAGTACTGTAAGGATTTAGTTAGATTTTTAAATACATTTATTTCATAATGATCTCTACACATTCACAATCCAGGATAGATTTAAAATAGTATCAGAAACAAACAATAGAGTCCAAACAGCTTTTAATTGGGGTTAGTAAGAAATGAGGGTATGAAGTTTTATCTGGGAGATTTCCGGCTGCAACTGGAATGGTCCTTTCTTTATGTATTATTATAAATCCTCTAAGCAGCACTGATTGTTCTTCAATCCTCAACCTCAATAGGGGAAGATCATGCTGACATCCTATCTTTATGTTACATCCAAATTTAAAAAGGGAAAAAGAAAAAGAAAATAAGTAGAGCTCCTTTTACATAAAATACAATTGTTATTTGATGTATTTTATACCAAGAATATATAGGTTCACGGCGGAAAAGATAAAACTATTTAATTATGTTTTGGGGATGACAGATAGCGTCAGCCATCCTAAATAATATATCCATCCTCCCCATCGCAAAAAAGAAAACGAGTGACATTTCTTAAACACAGAGAACATTAAGCCTTACAGTCAAAGATGACAGATATACTTTTTATAAAATATTTATGTTGCAGAAATATAAGTGAATTGCCACAGACTTGTAGTTAATGTGTTTGCGACGGGTATTACGTTATCATTTGGATAGTAGATTCAATGTTCGTTTTTTTTCTAAAACCACACTAGGTTTTATGTTTATTCATTACTCGCAAACTGATCAAACGGATCTCTTTTCCGTAACGAAATAACGAAATGTAAAAATATCACCCTTACGACCATATGATGCAGTCTTTTTACGCTGAGATAAAGGGTATATCTTTATTTTATTAGTATAAAAGTAACATTTAAACGGCAACACTAAAGACAAACAAGCCCTTAATCTCCCGTGACACCCTACTAGGGCATAATATTGCTTTCCCGCTTACATTTATATTTCTCATATAGTAGTGGGATGAAACACTTCGTGTGGAAGATACATTGTATAAAGATACATAGGAAAGGTCAGGCAGATGTCACCAGAGTATTATACCCTTTCAATGAAGACATTATTTTAAGTTTCTTGTTGCCTTAAATGGATAATAATTGCCCTTAAATGGAACTAGGCGTGACTTGACATTTTCTCAACGTGTAAAAATATTTATCTTGTTAAAGAAAGTCAAGGTAATCGACAATCTAATAACAATGTCGATGATTCATAAATATACGCCACTATATATATAATCTAAAAATATATTATCTCTTTAAGATATCGATCGATATCTAAAAATATACTATCTATTTAAGTATATCTATTATATACTCGTACATGAGGAGGTAAACGCGCCATCAGAACCCTTTAATAACTAGCGACGCCCATTAACACACTCATAATAAACAAAACATTCAAAAGCAGTATAAAAAATAATCTTATGACCGCACAACTTGATGTAAGTAACAACATAAGCGTGACTAACGTATAATACGCAAACTCTGGAGGTCTCGATTTATATAACAACAATAATATTATAAATAATAATGATATATTTTATTCACTAATATTACTTCCTTTTATTATCTAAATAATTTATCAATATATTATGTGTTCGCTGCCAAGATGGGAAGAAATAATGGCGCCCCTGAAAATCAATGTCAGGATGAGTCATCAGGTTCTGGCTATATCTGAGGTCCCACCATTTTGTGAAACACACTGTTGCCAACTGAGCAATATTTTGTATGGTTTTTTTTTTGCTTTTACTTCACACTTCCGTACATTTAAATGTCTTGGTCTCAGTGTGCTTCTTACAAATAAAGTTTTTATTTATTTACTTATAATATGAATATGCATGACCTGTTTTCACTGTTTCTTCTCAAAGGGCCAACGGCTACTCTCAAACCGCACTTAATACAACAGAATAGCTTTTAACACATTATAATGCCGCCAGCTTCAAGACTTCAGATCTACATTAGAAATACAAAAGTATCAAAAAAGCTTTAAAATAACGTGGCAGCCCTAAATGAATGTATGTGTTCACCCCAGCCCCCTTAGAACCTCCCAGTGAATCATTGGAAATCCTTTGTGAATAAAAACCGCAGGTAAAAAGAACATCCAAGCTCAAAGTACGTATTAGCACAGGGCATCAAAGCTTCCAGCACATAAAAGTCCCTCTATTGGGATTCAAAGTATAGATCGCACGAATATGCGTTTCTAAAATGATTGATATTATCAACGATGTTTGATGTGATACTGTCCATAGAAACGATGTTAATTCATGAATATATTCAAAGTGATAAGAATTTTATGTCATTGTCTAAATTGTTTATTCAATATTTTTGCGATATTATATTTGAAAAATCTATCCATACTTATTATAAAACAAAGTTCCCAAAGCTATCTGCGTGTATATGATTGATTTTTTATCCACTGTACGAATTTTCATGGGATTTTCACTTATTAAGAACGATGCCCGAGGAATGTTTTAATGTCTAACTTATCCACGGACGAAACCGGACTGGATAGGTAGTTCAAAATTATTTTGACTAAATGATAAAGAGTTCCTTCTCTAAATCCTAATTAAAAACGACCAAAAGCAGTTTAAGTGTAATTAACAATTACTGTGTTACAGCATGTAGATCCATCTTATAGCGGGCTCGGTCCCCCACTCGCTCCCACCGCTGCCGATCCTGTTCACAGTGCGTGCTGTTATACGTATAAAACGAAATGTAATACTTTTAAATAATAATAACATGAACTTTTATTTACGATACACACTGCTTAGTGCAACACAAAATACAGAAATACAAATTTACACATCTGATGTACAGATAAAATACAAACATGAAAAGAAACAAAGGGATTTAAAAATATAGTCAAACATAAACAAAAACAACAAAGAGACACATTCATAAAATATTACTTTAAATAAGTAAAATAAACACATGTTAAGGACATATCAACCATGGAACATCACACTATTTTCCATTTATATTTATAAAATATGAATAGAAAACATACACGTAGGAACTTAATTAGATTTTACCCGAAAAGGGGAATATAGGAAGGTCTTGTAATGCGACATAATGCCGTATGTAAGACCGGGAGTACAGATTTCATTAGCAAGAATTGAGTAATCAAATCTCGTCCTGTTTCTACGGCCCTTTTTCTTTACTTATATGGTATATTGTACATCTACATTACAGTAAAACAACTTCAGTGGATTTTATAGTGATTTATTTAATTATTTAACTAGCCCGACGTTTCAGAAGCTTTACAACAATCATCGCCGCGGTTGGACTAACGACTGGTTCATCCGTATTCCTGTAAGCA
The DNA here is from genome assembly GCA_017140195.1 of Eumaeus atala. Taxonomy (NCBI): domain Eukaryota; kingdom Metazoa; phylum Arthropoda; class Insecta; order Lepidoptera; family Lycaenidae; genus Eumaeus; species Eumaeus atala. Next base: position 542,141 of record JAFELO010000041.1, on the reverse strand, counting down.
TCGGGCTAGTTAAGTAATTAAATAAACCGCGATAAAATCCGTAGGAGCATCCGTAAGTAATGAGTAACATTCGTGTACATTTCAGATATCAATTTGTATACCTCTATTTATATTCTGCAACTCAGTACAGGCAGTGGTATGACGGGGGCCGAATTGTTACTTTTAGAAACAAGCTTTAATCGGTTAACTGTATACCCCTATATTTTTGATTTTTATCAAAAGAGTTTTTACCCATATCAAAATTAGAGCAGCAGAATATTCCATGAAGCTGTGTTGGGTTTCTCTCCGCTTTGAGCATAAGTTCAGGTCCGAAGAAACAGTTAATTCATTCCAGAGACTACCCCGGACAAGCACAATTACAGACAGACAGATTTACAGGCAGTATTACAGGCATATTTTTTCAAATTATGGCCCGTTTGGGGGAGGAGGACAACGCATCGGCATAGTAATATGTGGATGTTCGTGGGCATCGGTAGTCGTAAAAAGCCTCCGGTTTCTCGTCTGCCCCCTATTCTATAAAAAGTATCATAAAAATAATGCCTCACTTAAAAAAAATAACTTAAAATCACTACACAAGTAGATATCTACTAATGTGATGTTTTTGTACTCGTAAGAGTTAGTGCCATGCTGCATTGGGCCAGCACAACCGGGGAAGTAGCTCTCGCTCACATGATACCACCATTAGTCCGCCGTCTTAGGTGTCACGTTTCTTGCACTTTGTGAGTAGCCGGTGGCCCATTGGAGGGGGGGGGAGAGTAACACTGATGCGTTGCGATGCTTAGTAATTATGCTGATATCATGGGAGGTAGTCGTAAAAAAAGCTCCGATTTCTCGCTTGCCCCCATACTATAAAAATGGCGAATAAATAGGTTTATTGGAAAGTCTAAGATGAACTCCGTACAAGTGTTAGAGTGTGGAATTTGTAGAAGGAGAAAGTTACCTTTAAAAATCCTCATTCGAACAGTGCATTATCATGCAGACAATACAATTCAAGAGCGTGTAAGACAAAAAATTAAACATGCACGAAAAATCATATCATGAGTGTAAAAAAGGATTAATTTCATTGTTACAAGCACACACATACGAGGAAATGGAAAACCTATTCATTTGAAATAGGCTGAAGTGAGGTAACACGCGAAAATCATACACTCACTAACCCTCATTCACAAAAATGGATCAGATTCGACACTATTCGGCTAGATTTTGCCTATTGTACAAAGTACAATTATCACCCTGGTAGTCAATAAGTATCCAATCCAAGACTTTGTCGTAGGTCTAGGGTGCTACACCACTCAGGCCTACACACACGCGCACACACACGCACACATACTGCACACACACCCACTGCACACACACACACCCACTGTATACACACACACACACACACACAGACACACGCGCGCACGCAGAGGCGCATGCGCACGCGCACGCGCACGTACGCACGCACGCACGCACGCGCACACACACACACACACACACACACACACACACACACACACACACACACACACACATTAGTGTTGTTAGTACATTAAGTTATAGTTAGTTAATATATAAATTAAGTTAATATAGAAATATTTTCTTTTTTTATGTTTTGAAACTAACATTTGCTATAGAAGAGCTGAATCCTCTAATACAAGCCTTATATATGCTTAAAAGAAGGTTCAGGCCACAGTTTATAGACTATGTATTTTTTGTAAAAGAAAATGAAGGTTAATTCATTTATTTATTTATTTATTGCAATAAAACTACCCCAAGTTCCTTGATTTTGATATAACTTGATCATTTTACACATTTTGATATGGAAAAGTACAAGATTCGCATTACTTTACGAAAGATCTGACAGCATAGCAACCGCGTGTCTGATTTTTGTATCCCTCTAATCATAAGAGGCGATAAAAGAGCAGGAGATTGAATAATGTTGGATCCACCTACCCGGTGGACTGACGACTTGGCTAAGGTTGCGGGGAGCCGCTGGATGCAAGTGGCTCGTGACCGTGGCTCTATGGGGGAGGCTCATGTCCAGCAGAGGACGTCGTCCGGTCGATGATGGTGACGATGATTATGATGATCAAATAGTAGGAGAAGGAAACTCTTCTGCACACGGGACTAGGGGCGAGGTTGGGAACTTCACTCCGTTGCACTGTACTGAAGTTGGTGGGATTGTGTGATGACAGGCTCTCTATGGAAGAGGTGCTAGAGACGGCACAAATATTATTTTATAGCATAAAGGAGCAAACGAGAAATCGGTGCCTTTTGATCACAAACAACGGAAATTCGCATGATTGTTACGCAGATGCGTTGGCCTCCTATCATTCCCCTCAATGGGCCACTGACTACTCACAAATCGCTCCAAACGCGGCAGCCGCGCTACACATTACGCCGGTATGAAATGATCTAGAGGTACTTCCCCGGTCGTGCCGGTCCAATTGTCTTGGGTTGGGTACTTATTGACCACTAGGATGTCAATTGTACAATGTACATCTAGGTGGGTGTAGTTATAGGCAAAATCTAGGTGCTGGTGCCGAATCTGATCCATTTTTTGTGAATGTGGGTTAGTGAGTGACCACCGTGCCCCACCTAGGGTCGATGATGGTGCGTAAATAAGTTTCCCCGCGTTACTAAAAACATAAACAAACAATAGCATCAAGGTTGAGCTTATGAAACACAAGTCAGATTATGAAGCTATGAGCGTAGTTACAACAAAATTGATTAACCCGTATCTGCTTAGGTGGTTATTTTAAAACGCTCGTAAATCAAGCAATGTCCTTCAGAAGCCAAACTTCGTTTTATACAAACCCATTTGCTAGCCGGGCGTTTTAAATTTAATTAATTTTATATAAAACTCATTTATGTTTTGGGGTAATATTTCACATAATATAGAAAGCTGGCAGATGGCCATTATATTTATGCCGTCAAGAGAACCAAATGAAAATGTTGTAATACGAAGGAGATTCCAGAGTTAATGAGTACGTAGCAGAAAAGCAAGAACTAAAAGTTACTTATAAGCAATAATACTATTTTCACGGACGTTATCGCGGTTTATTTAATTATTTAACTAGCCCAACTTTTCACAAGATACTGAGATGACAGATGTTCCGATGTCACAAATTATTAAAGGGACCCGAAGAACTGTAATTATTTAGTTGTTCCGATTAACGGAAACATTTATTATATCTTGCTGTCTTTAGGTGCTATGTTTAGTTTTTAATTTGATTAGGTTTATTACTGTATTCTAAGCGGAGGGCAGACCCCCGCAATCTTCTGTATTAAAATTTGGCCCCACGGATCATCCTTTGAAAGAAACGCTGTTCCCTAGTGACGATTGGAGCATTATCAAATGTAATGTAACGGCAGGGGCCAACTTCAGCACGCGCACAGACCGCAGATCTTGTAACATGGACGAGTGTAAATGGGATCCAGGTGATCTGCGAGGCTATTGAAATTAGAAAAAAACATCCAAATTCGCGAAAACTTAGGAAATCAATATCATGAAGGATCGTTGCCTTCCGTTCCCACATCGTCATATGGGCCACCAGATTCTCATGATTTGCTCCAAGCATGACAGCAAAGCCATCAATAGATGTGACTATGTGAGTAACTTTTAAATCACTCATTTTTGTAGAATTAGGGGCCAAACTAAAATTAAAGCTTATCGGAGACCACCGATGCCCATAGACATCCGCATATTAATTGTTACATAGATGCGTTTGCGCCCCTTTGCTATGCCTTGTCCAATAAACCGGTAGCTGTCATTACTTCGGCCTCGGTCGTTCTGGCCCTCCAATCATCTCACTTCTTACTGAATTTCAATATTTATTAGTGATGTCTCATGTTTACGCAAATGTTACTCACAACAATTAAAAAAGGATTTTATTGTGGTTTATTTAATTATTTATACTCGTGGCACTTGACCACGTTCGCTGTAAAGCTTCTGAAAACTAGATAAATAAATAAATAAACCGCGATAAAATCTTTAAAAGTAATTTAATTATTATTAAATATAAAATGTCTTTAATTATTGTCTATTATAAATGCATTTAAGTCTTAAGCTTAAATGTATTAATACATTTTTGATTATTCGCGGTTCTTCACAGCGGAGCTCATGAGATATTCATGTGAACCTGTCTTCAATGGGGAAACGGTGTTTGTATCAATCTCGGGAAATTATTCAATTTAAATCAGGTCATTATTTATTTCAAAGAAAGAAAATTAAATTGGATTTTCATAGAAATATGAGGTATATTTGATACATTTTCCATGAAAAAATCGAACATACAACAAATATAATACACGTAATGTGTCTGTTGCTTGTTGCATTTTTGGCACGAGACCACTGGAGATACGTCTCCAATGGCCGCGTGGAAAATCAAAACCTGGACGAGACGCACCGGTGTAGCTATCATTTTACGGCGGTATTACGTGATCGAGATGTACTACCTAGGTAGTGTCAGCCCGCCTCGCCATGGTTCAATTCTTGTAGTAGCCTGGGGTGAACCCAGGCGAAGACAATTGAACCGAGGGGGATCTTTGCACCCCTCTTATAAGAAGAGGGGGCTTAAAGATCAGGAGGAAGAATCGCTCTCGGTACCCCTCTTATAAGAAGAGGGGACCTAAGAGCAACAGGAGGTGGCGCTTTTGCGCACAAGGCAAGGGGCGAGGATGGAAACCCCATTGCACTGTCCCAAAGTCGGAAAGTCGGTGGGGTTGTGCTGTGGTGCTGGGAAATCACATCTGTGGAGGTGGAGTTGGTCCCTTAGGGGGCTGACTAGCTTTCGAGGTGCCCTGGTCATTTTTGCTACGGGGCACCTCACCAGGGGCGGCACTGGTGACACTTGCGGTGGTTTCTGTGGGTATTCGTCACTGTCATGTGCCGCGAGTCCCACATACCACTGGACCCCACCCAGTGTCGGTGCAGGCGCGTAAATGCGTTTCCCCGCGTCAGCAAATAAAAGGTAGTGTCAGCCCCATTAGGGTGCAATAATACAATTCAACTATTCTTACTAAATACCTTATCGACTAGAACTAAAGTCATACACGTGATAATCTCTCGTGTGTTAATTTCCAGGCTTCTCCTCCAGAAATATCGAGATTTTTTTGTGGTTTGGTTGTAACTTGAGAAATAACAAGCTAATTAGCTTAGGCTCGTGAAGAGCTTACTGTAGAATTGAAAAGTACAAGATCGCTTCGCGTGAATGGCCACCGGCTTGGTAAGTACGCAATCTCGACTTACACAAGGACATTGAATTGCCCTTTATCGGAGGTAACTTTAAAGACATCTCAATTGGGTATTTCGAACGGATCATTTGTCACCCCAACCCTGTCGTCTGTTGTATATAGAGTAGGGGGGCAAACGAGCAATCGGAAGCATTCGCCCTTCTTCGTCACCCCAATGGGCCACCGGCTGCTCACAAACCGCATGAAACGTCACACTGAAGATGTTACTTTACGGCGGTATTATGTAAACGAGAGGTACCTCACCGGTAGTGCCGGCCCAATTCCGTTTCACAGAAGGATGCAGCGTCATGAAGTATTTACGACACAACCTCCTCCTACGCAGCATAGCACTAACCTCCTCCTTGTCGTTACAAAAGCAGTGGACTATGATCTCAACTGTGTAACTGTCATCGGTCGTCGTCCCAGACAGTTCTGACCGAATACGACCACATCACGGCTACTGTCAAACACTTTCAGCAAGCACGCTGTTAGACACGACACCGCACACCCGGTGACGTCCCCGGGGACAGATGCGAAACATACGTAACAACCTAGACACTCGTCAAGTCAGCCCACAGCACGCACGTTCGACTACGAACAGTATGAACGACACCTTCAGAATAGGTAGGCATTCATTTCAATACGATTCGCGATTTGCCCGAGGGATTCCGAGATTACCGCGCGCGAGAGCTTTCATCCGTCTGAAGGTGAAGGGGTTACGTCTTCCCCCGGCCCTCAGTCAGTATCACGACGTCATTATCAGACAAACGATCACGTCAGCGCCGATGCCATTTTCATGCCTCTGGTCATGATAATAATAGTTAAATTACATGCTACAAACACTCTCATATTGGGATACATCCCTCTTACGACCCCAAACCTAGTCTCGTCTTCAGACGAACACTCATAGCAATCTGGTGAAGCTGTATTGGGCTTCTCTACGCTTCCACAGCATAACTTCAGATCCGGAAAAAACCACGCGAGTCCGATAATTGTTCGGCTAGAAAGTGCATGACAGGAACCCTAAGGAAGTTTTCAATTCAGAATCAAAACTCTCTATATAAACTACTCTCCAAAATAAACAGAAAAATATACTCCCGGATATGAATCAAGGATCAAATCCGGATTTCATCTGTAGTTTATATTTTATTCCTAGAGAAATATACTCGGGTACTGTTTGAAATATGATTTATATTTTTCCGTTATAACATCAAGTAGTTTTATAGTGATGCATGAAATAGGATTTACACGCCGTCTTCGGCCTTGGGTGGGCTCCGAACATGTTTGGAGCTCGCGATAGAATGTAGTGCCTAATAATTACTGTAACCAACGTCATTATAATATGTGCAATCTTCGGGATGTGCCCTGGAACTGATAATCAACGGAACACCCAAGGACTAGCTGGTCTCCATATTGCAATATAATAAGTCGGCTTCGCCCAAATGACAGGAAAAACCTCCTATGCACTACCTCCTCCTATGCGACATGGCACTACCTCATACAAAGTGATGGCAGGGAAGTGTAAATAAGTTACGCAAACATCATGTAATGTATTTTTTTCTTTTTTCATTGTATAAGGGGCGAAAAAACAGTTCCCAGCGACTGATGACTAGCGATGCCCATAAATATCCGAATACATGATTTGCAGACGTGTTGCTCTCGTTCAGCCCTCCTCTCTAAAGGAGACCAGAAACTCATACATCGCACGAATCACGACAGCGCAACGGCACTTCCGGCAGTATCTTGAGAGAGAAATACCTCAGTAATGATCTGGAGATAACCAATATCAACTTGTTTCCAACCTCAATCCTAATAATAATTTATTGAACAAATAAATAATATGTACTACCCATACATAAATTTGAAAAAAATTCACAAAAAGGATAATTTTGAACTGAAATAACCACAGAACACTGTGTATGGAACACAGGGAAAACAATAGGGGCTTACGATTCACGACCGAATAAAATAAATATATTATACACTTGGAATTATTAAGTTAGATTTAATTAGACTATAAATGTTTTCGACTTTTGACGACCACCGAAGCCCAAAGACATCCACATTGTTGTCATGCAGAGGCGTTGCCCTTCTTTCCTTCTTCCTTCTCTAATGAGCTGCGCAGAAACCGGACGAAACGCGACAGAATAGATGTTACCTTCCGGCAGTGTCAATTCTGATGCAAAGCAGGTATTGTGCTCTTATTATCTCGTTACTAAATTGTGTTCAAAATTGTGATGAATATCATATTATCAGACATGTATCCCTGTGATAGAGTGTATTATCAAATTTCTCAAACTCACTGCAAAAATATCCACAAGCCTTAGAATGTTTACCATTCGGCCACACGAACTCCACCAAAAGAAGACATCATTAATTCACTAGGAAACTTAAAAATCCTCAAAGCCAAAAGGATTCCGAGAGGCTTCACTCATATATTATTCAGTTGGCGTCCGACGGCGTAAATGAAAAAGTTTCTTAGTATTCAATGACTATTGGAAAGCCACCAAAATACACGTAAACTTGCACAACTTTCCAAATCCATCTAGAATTATTATAATGTCTAAATTTTGAATGTTTTCGTTCCGATCGTCACTCCACCAGCGGCTTAAAGGACGTGATGATTGGTTTCAACAAATTATAACTAGTTGGATTGATAGGAGTTTGAGGAGAAAAGAAATATATCTTGTAGAAGATTACATTTGGATATAAATACCGTAAGGCAATTATTTAATTTAAAATTATTAATTATTGAAATTAAGTAAACATAACTTCGAGAAGGAAGTCGATAGAAGGATTAATTTGCAATCGTCGTCACATTCTCACGTCGCCTATACCGCAGAGCTTGAAGACAAAAGTCTTCAAGAACTACGGTTTCCCCGCGATGACCTACGGGGCCGAAACATGGCGTCTTAATTTAGGACTGCTCCGTAAGTTTACAGGAGCTCAGCGGACTATTGTGCGTGCTATGTTGGGTGTTTCTTTGCCCTATAGAATTCGTAACGGAGTCATAAGGCAGAGAACTAATATATATAAGATATCACGTGAAGAATAAGCTCGCTAATCGTTTTGAAGAAGAGAAAATACTAAACCTACTAATTTTTAAGTGAAATATTTTAAGTGATTATCAGCCCTTATCGGTCCACTACTGGACATAGGACTCTCCCAATGCACGTTAAGGTCACCGATCTTCTGCTACTCGCATCCCGGACCGGCTACTGCACGAATATCGTCTTCTCACCTGGTGAACGGTCGACGAACACTTCGTTTTCCTAAACGCGGCCTCCACTCCATAACCTCACCGGCACATCAGTTCTTCTGAGTATGTGACCAGCCCATAGCCACTTCAACGACAGCTTCTCTACCTCATGACTTCATTACGGTCGGTCGGACAGAGAAACATCTAACGTAGTACGTTCAGTAGCTCGTTGAGCTACCGCCAACTTGCGGACCAGTCCAAAATTGAGAGACCATTTTTCGGTAAAGTAGGTCATCAAGGGACGAATACATTGGTTGAAGACTTTCGTCTTGCTCTCCGGTATAGGCGTCGTGAGAATGTGACGAAGCTTCAGGAATGCTGCGCAACCCGTTAAAGACGTCTTCCGAAGCATTACTGAACAGTTTCGGGAAATAACATCCCCCTGTCGCACTCTTCGATGCAATTGGATTGACCTTGTTTGACCTCCCGGAATCAGAACGGACATAAAAGTAGCGTCATACAATTTTCTCAGTACTTGGACGTGTTACAGAGTCCAAAGCTTTTTCAAAATCCACAAAGGCAAGGCACAGCGGCTGATTGTACTCACGTGTCTTTTGTAAAATTTGCCTTATAGTAAAAATATAGTTCTGTAGGCTGGGTTTGGCTGGAATTCGTCAAGCTTTGCCGTGAGACGATTCGTCAAGTCTCTTGAGAAGAAATTGTAAATATGGCCAAGAAGTGAAATTGGTGTGTAATTTTGAAGGAAGTTATTTGTCACCCTTTTTAATAAACAAAACAGCGTCACTTCCAAGCAATGACTTGGGAGGTACGCCCCGCTGAATGACAAAGTTAAAAATCTTTTTCAGCCCTCGTAACACAGGTTCGCCTCCTGCCCTGAGAAATTCTACTGTAATTCCGTCCTTCCCCGGAGCCTTTCACGTGTCGTGTTACGCTTGCACGCCGATCGTTGTTTGCTATATCGGGGTGAGGAGCGTGCGACGTATACAACTTGCTATAGAAAGCTTCGATCTCAGGTAAGATCTCAGGCTTAGAAGAAACAGTAAGAATAATAGAAGAATAATAACCCCAGAATCAGTCCCAACCTTTGTCAGATGACTTCTTTCAAGCTTCTCCACAAAAAAATTCGACTGCTCTTTCTGCAAAATCGCTTCAGTAACCCGTTGTGTATTTGAGCTGCGAAGGTTTCGGCGTATTATGCTATCACAATAGAAAATATAATAATTATAAAATAAAGTTATATATATATATATATATATATATTTATTGTCATAAATCTATATTTATATATATATATATATATATATATATAAAATTACAATTTTATTATATAAATTTAAATACCCAGATTTATGACAATAAAATTTTGTATCCCAGGCATTTAAGATCTCAGTTATTAAAATTATCCATGAAATAATTATGTATTTACACGAATATTTATAGTATGTACAGACAAAAACATTGTCCAATGTAGTTTAAAATATCTAACTAGACCCGGCTCAGCAAGCAGTTTCTAAGAAATGTTAGATGTCGATGCTTTTTACATTTTCCACTTACGCGAATATATTGGCTGAACAGTAAATCGATTGAAAACTTTTACATCGTATCTGTGCTGATTGCTGGCTTACTCGGAAAGTGGAAAAGTCGGTGGACGAGCGACGAAAGCGTGTAATATATTTTTAGATGTATTCTGTGGAAAAGTATTACATTTGAAAAAATTGCGATGTATTATTATTTCTTAGTACTGATTTTAAGTTATCTACACGATACAATAGGACTACATTCACGGATATTATATGAGTCACGGTTGGACTGGACCATGGTGGCTGAAAAGCTTCTGGAACGCCGGGCTACTTAAAATACTAAATAAACCGCGATAAAATCCGTAATGAATAACATTCGCATAAACTTAAATCATCGATTTATCGACATACTTCTTTTGGGGTGGTATTGTCTTTTGAATGAATAGCACTTGCTGCATGTGCGAAAGCGTATGACGTCATACTAAAGACACGTGTCACAGTAATATTCTAAATGGGAAAAGCGTGGTAGCGAAACAGCGCTCGATAAAATAAGGCAAAAGTTATATACTGTTTTGTTTGTCTGCTGTAACGTATTTTTGTATCCATTCATAATGACTCCAAAGTTTCATTTCTATAAAAAGTAGTAATAATGATATTAATAATGTAATTAATATTTTATTACTATTTTTATTGTTGTAACTCAATCCCTATTTTACTGTTACATTAATTCATAACTTTATTTTAATTTACAAAAAGGAAAAATGTTACATGCAATCAATATTTGTTACAGAAACGAGGCCGAATATAAAATATAATACGACCAGCGCCGTAAAAGCGAATGAAGCGTCAAGAATTGTTTTCATTACGTTGAAAGCTTGCGATTTCAGTTACAGAAACTTTAATGGAAATAAATTCTTGTACACATCTCACGTCTGTTCTAGATAAAGGGATAGTGGAGTAGATAGGAGAGAGTGATGACTGTTTATAAATTAGTTTTCTGTTGTAATTAATGGAAAACTGAAATTAGTGAAAATTTAAAATGGTATTTACATAGAATTTTATTCGCCACGCGTGCACCAAAAGCTATCACCAGACGTGACGAAATGATGATGATGACGCGATCTCTATGATTGTTGTTTACCTAATACGTGCAGCATAGCATAGCAGTGATCGGTGAAAAAATTGTTCTACACGTATCAGCCCGGGTGACACACACGTGACGATGCATGACGCCCTAAACGAGACAATGACGCAAGCCTGAAGGCACCCACTACTCGCTTGCCCCTATATAATTACGAAATATATAATAAAAAAGTATAATGCTTCACTACTTTCGTACAAAGCATTATGATACTCACGTCTTATGATGTGCAGTCTCGTAACTTGAGAAGTCTTTTCCGACACCCCATACACGTCATCAACACAAGAGCACTTGTGCGTCTATGTGCGTATGTTCATAGTAAATGGAAACTCTAGTGGCGTGCCGTATATCCCAGGTCAGGTTGCATCTACGAGCTTGCAAATTCTATTACTTTTTATTTGTGTCCAATATATCTTAAGCCCTTAACCTTGGAGATCTACGTTTCAGCGGATGTGTTCCAAAGAGATTCTGCAGGTACTCTCTATTGTCATGGATTTAAAAGGTCGTGCCATTCAAAACCGTGCGTATGTTTGTGGGAGTCTGTAGTCATGCAATGGCTCCTATGGCTTGTTTGCCCACTTGTACTATAAATAGGACAACAACAACACATCTTCAAGCCGGTTCTCTAATTGGTTAGGCAGGACGACCCAAGAACTTTATATTATCCTATTCTTAATATTTAAATTATTATAAATTTTCTTATATAGTTATCCTATTCTCTAAATCAATTTTATTCCTTAATAATAGACGTGAATCGATTACAGCGCAGCACTTCTAAGCGGCTTTGCGGTTTTATAAGCTAATATATTTCCAACGTCACATTAGTCTACCATTTCAACTGCCAAATTCAGCTCCAACTTTTTAATACTGTCTAAGTTTAAGCTTCTCATTTTATATTTATACTGAAATAGCATTGCGGTAGATTAAATTAGTGACAATTTTGTGGTCAAGTTTCGACTAAGAAGCTCGAAAATCGCGACAACACATATGCTTAATATTAAAAAAGTATTTTTCCAATATGAAACAATATTTTTGTGTTAGGATATGAAGTCAAGGAGCGAGTTTCTTCCACGCCCGCTGTGCGGAATGGGGTTTTTAGACAGTTAGATGGAGTCTTGAGCGCCAAACAGTCGCAGAGCGTTTGCTCAGAAGCCACCGCTGCTGCGCTTAAACCGCGGTATGCACCCGTAAATAGAGTTTT
>JAFELO010000041.1:509931-527019 GCA_017140195.1 Eumaeus atala | reverse complement strand
TATATATATGCGTTGATTATGTTTTATCTATTGTGTCACTTTTGTTTTTATTTATTCATTATTTTTTTTGTGTTGTTTATTTTAATTTGTAATTCATCGTTACTAGTTCTATGTCAATTGTTTTTATGTGTACACATATGTTATATTATATAATCAGGTTTTGATCTACAACTTTGCATTCCAATATTTGGTGTATAGGTGCTAAATTTAGTGGGCGCCATTCCGAGACTTTGAATAACAAATCCTCGATTTCGGACACGAGCTTGTTCCGACTCTCGTTGACGTGTTCCAGGCAAATATTGGCACGGCCAGCGTATAAAGCATGCCCTGTGCTATCATCCGCTTAACAATGAAGGCCAATTTCATTTTGCAGCATGTCATTGATATGCAAAAGAAACAGCGTAGGAGACAGAATATAGCCCTGGGAAATACCAGCATTTTTAAATTTAAGGGTGAAATGTTACATTGATAAATTTGAGCGTGTGCCAACAACCACTACCTTGATGCTGCAATTTGTCAAGAAGCTAGTTATCCAGCCGTATATTTTCCTGGTAAGTCCGTACGAATAAAGCTTTAGAAGAAGCGCTGGCGTGACGCAAATTCGCCCCATGGGTAGGATGCCAAGAATGACCGCATCCCATCCCAATCTGCTGACCTAGTACCAGACACGACGACAGCCTACTAAAACCCGTGGTCTACGCCTAACCGGCACTGTACTCCGTACCAGGCAGAGGCCTGACGAGCCCAAAGGGGAATTTAGGGAAACTAGGTAGCTGTATGGATGGAAGGTCAATAAAAAGTCCAGTAGGGAAGGAGTATGGTCTTCCACGTCTAGGATTTGCGTGGCCATTGATGATACCATGATAGAAATTGTGTCAAACTATGTGTCAAAATCATGAAAATATCTTCCCGCATGATCGGTAGTACGTGAACAAAACCAATTGGCGTGACGGGCATTAAAATCACGAAGTATCACGATCTCAGCGGTAGGAAACTGATTCAGCACAGAATTTATGGCCATTTCTATGTACTCGAGGCATCGGTCTATTTCGGTATTTCCGTTATGGGAGCAGTATAGGCATACTTAGACACGGGGGTGGTCATCGCTATCTACACGCAGCCAAAGGATAAATCCTTGTCATCACGGTTGAAAAGGCGACGATAGCAGGACAACTTCTTCGCTAAAAGCACGCACCCTGTCTGTGATATAAATAACTGTTCTAATTTATAACCTAGACCTGAACATGGAGGCCCAGGGAGGGATTGGCCGGCTGCCACGTTGCTGGTACCCTTCTCGGGGTAATCCATCAGCATGGTTTAAAAATTTAAAAAATACTGACATGAGATGGGAACCGATCCAAAACCGACGCTGATACAGTCAGCATCACTGTTCACGTCGGAGTCATGTGCGAGGGCGGTACATCCCCGGGAGCGCCGGCCCAAATCTGCTGCATACAAATAGAATGCAGTGCGTGCTACCTCTTGATAAAACGTATGTTATTCGTCTTAATATTCCAAATGTAACAATGGGTAGTCAATATTAACATAACACTTATTTGTATACATCTTCATGGCGCCTAGCAGCTGGGCTTCAATTGGCTGCCCTCTCTTTTCTCGGCTTGTATAAGTCATTGCTATCTCGTGCTGTCTCCGCTTTGATTAAAGAGAGACATTGGAATTACTTCCAACTTCTCGTACTTGTGATTAAATTCTCCCTGCGATCATATCAATGGGTTTAAAGTGGATGCTGGTGTCGATCGTGGAGACACAGCAGTAGCAGTATTGGGCCAAGTCCGTTAAGAAAGTAGGGTATAAATACTACATCCTTTTCTATGAGGTGGTGCAATGCTGCATTGCCACGGAATTGGGTCGGCACGGCCGGTTAGGTACTTCTGGTTCACGTGATACCTCCAATTCTGTCGCGTCTCGTGCTTGAGTTCTTAAAATTCCGGTGGTCTACTCGAGAATGAGGTGAACGAGGGCCAGGTATCCAAATAAGATATGGTCGTGCGGGTATTTATGAGCGATAGTCTCTCTTTCTCCTTGCTAACATATATTTATTACAGCAGGAGTGCCTACAGAGTTTATTGACGGTTCTGGAAATTAGAGGTCATAATGTCTCTACCATGGTCCGAGCCTCGTCGTAGCGGTAGGGCACAGTAGCCTCGGATGAACCCAGGTGAATTATATATTATACAATAGATAAGAAGAGGGGACCAAAGTGCAGGAGGTGCAGGCGCTCTTTCGCGCGGGGCAATGGGCGAGGACAGGAGCCTCACCCCATTGCACAGTCTCAAAGTTAGAGGTCTTGTCCTGTGGGGCGTGGCAACCTTCCTGAGGATGACGAGGTGGCCTCCTAGGAGACTAAATAGCCGTGGAAATGCCCCGATGATTTGTGATTCCAGGACACCTCACCAACGGCGGCATTGGTGACAGTAGTATTCGGTACTTCAATTTTCCGCGCTCCCGACACTATACTGGACCCCATCCGGGGCGGTGTCAGCGCGTGAATGCGTTTCCTCGCGTAAAGAAAGGCCATAATTTGCACAAAATTTGTATAAAGGCGATATTATACAAGCCTATTTAGTGCTCTCTCTTCTAGACTTACATACACAATTTACTTCGTGATGTAGTGTTGTTACTGTCTTGTTTAGACTCTAGAATACACAACTAGATGCTTGTTGATGTTGTACTGTTGCTCTCTTGTCCAGACTTAAATACTCAACTAAATTCTTATTGACGTTGTCTTGTTTCTATATTGTGGATATTTATACATTTAAATTGATACTAATTGATTTCGTGTTGTCTCATTTAAACTTCCAGAATAAAACCACAGTATACAAATCAAACATAATATTTTATTTTACAAATACACTATTCGCCATCTAAATTACTCTATGATATGATACAGTAAGAGTCCGCATTATATACAGAAATTTAACATTTAACTATAAGTAAGATATAAGGCACATTATAAACCTTAACCCAACATTAAAATATATTCGTAATGTACATAGCTTTCAATATAATATTAGGAATAAAATGTTAATGACATGAAAAACTGAACCTTCTCTAAAATATATTTTTACTAATTTCATTTTAAATAACTAAAAAAATCTAGTCAACTAATATTGACTTTTAAGTTACGTGAATAAACTATTTACAAGTTCAGTTTTCGATGCATATTAAAAAAAAAAACAAAGTGTTATGGAAACAAATAATACATGATCGGGTAGACCGTGTGTGTTTGGCAGTCATTTGTTGAGTTCAAACAAAATATTATCACGAGTCAAACAAACCTCTCCTAGTTACTTTTAGTAGTTGCCGTTTTACATTGTTCATACAAGCAGGACATCCTGTAAAATATCATTTTTGTATTTACAATTCGTATGCGAAAAACAATTCTTAAGTCAGGAATTTAACTGTTAATTCGAATAAGCTGATTTTTTTTAACGACACGTACGAACATGCGACGCGTGTATGGCAAACACTCATTATCTCAATTCTAAATAGATCATATTATTTTAATACGCTATTCTTAGTATACACTACAGAGACAGAATGACCAACACACTTCAAGGCGTTGCTAATACTATTGAACTCTTGGCATACTTTTGAATAAAAAAATTCGTTATCAGTCGCATTTTACGTCATTTAATACTGAAAA
This sequence comes from Eumaeus atala, assembly GCA_017140195.1. Taxonomy (NCBI): domain Eukaryota; kingdom Metazoa; phylum Arthropoda; class Insecta; order Lepidoptera; family Lycaenidae; genus Eumaeus; species Eumaeus atala. The sequence goes on along the minus strand of JAFELO010000041.1, from coordinate 523,352 downwards.
TATAAAGTTTCATTGTAACGACTTATACCTGCATGCAAACTTACATTTTTGGCAGTTTACAATTCAGACGCGCGTACCCCTTGATACAAACATGCGTACACCTTGTTGCAACCCTAGATACCCCTTGATACAACCTCGCGTCCGCCCAGGTATACGAGGACCACTAATCGAAAATACAGCAGTTAAGAGAAGCAACATTCTCATTACATGGTAATTTATTTATTTAAGGTATTTACGCTTAAAAAATTGTACAAACAATGTCAATTTTCATAAACCATTAAAGAAACAATTCATTCAACCGATTCAATCCTCATACTTAGGCCGAACTTAAGGCCCTCTTGTAAATAAAAAAAAAGACAAAAACGGAAATTCATAGTTTAAAAAAGCGCAGAAATTTTAATTCTCGTTCTATACTAAGTGTAATTATACAATATACATTGTACTAAAATCACATACTGGAATGATTTTATCTTAAGTCATATTACATATAATTTCAGTACTAATCGATTTATTAAGTTACAAATATATTATTGAAAGAATAACACATTGCTTAACATTTACTAAGTTTCCTAAGTAGTAACATAAGTTGACATAGAATTGGAACGAATAAAACATTTTTTTTTTATAATAAATATCGCAGAAAAATAATTGTAGCTTCTTAACACAGATAACAAATGTATAATAGCGCATAGTCAAACAAAAGTGAAATCTTGAGCATTTCGTAGAAGTTAAAAGTCGAATAAATATAAAATTATTCAAACAAACCGAAAAAAAAGTCCATATAAGCTGACTAATAAAAAAAACGTGTGTATCGACTCAGACATGCGACTGGAGTTTACTCCTTAATAAGTAACATGTGTCTAAAATGAAAGGCGCGCAAGCGAAATAAAGTGGTAAGACGTTACGCTTCATACTATTTTACTCCTCATATTTTTATCATCATTTTAAATAAATTTTTATGTAGTAAAATCGAATGATCGCCTGCTTGTCCTGATATCATGACTGTTGATTAATTAATTATATTGATATGCTTTAATATGTTAACATCTCTGAGATATGTACATGTCATACCATTGATATGCAATCATGATTACCACCGATGCGTCCGTCAGCTTGACCTCTTTCAAAAAAGACAAAACTCGATCGCATCTCTCCACCACATTTTTTTATAGTACATACGAACAGCTCGAGATTGATGACATACACATTAAAATGCAAACGTGTTCTCCTGCCGATGTGGTGTTACACTATCATAGATATAAAGATAGAGAAGGGGAGCCAGCCTAAAACGCGTCCGTGAACGTCGAAAGAGGCAGCAAATGTAGTACACTCTCAGTCTCTTTTTTTCTCTATCTCTCACTGCACGCGTTCTCGTCTTCCTTCTTTATTCACCAACACGGTCAGTCGTCGCCATATAACTGTCTATGGCATCCCTTCTCTATATTATCTCTGCGTACACAATATTCGGGATCAATATATATAACAATTACACATAACACTGTTTAGAATACCCAAGTCTTCCCAAAAATAAATATCGTAATCACCGAAACAGAAGTTACTAAACTTCATAATTTATTCACTACTATATATACTCTGATAGTTACGAATCGCAAACTAGAACGGACAAATAAAATTTTATATAAAATATTTTAGAAACAAATGACCTACGTCGTTACTGTTTTAGAGCCAACGCATAAACAGGCAAGAGCATTTCAAATCAACATCATAAATTCTCTGTAAACCAAAATAAATCTACTTCACAAGTCGCCCTCGCATAGGGAATATACATACTCTCATTATTTACAAGTCTATTAAAAACTACTAATTATATAACAGTCACACTGTCTACAAAGCACATTGCGTTCAATAACAAGTGATTCCAATATCCACTAAGTCACACGACTGAACTGATGTTCAACTGTTTCTATATGAACAGCACTTCGTCGTAGGCCGCCGGCTACTCGGCCAACAGGTCTGGGTTGAGCCTCTCCGCTTTGAAGTTCTCCATGTTCCACATCTGTCGTTTCTCGTCCACGTTGCATGTTTCCATAACGATTTCGTCCTTGTTCCGTGATATCGCCATACATTTTTCGCTGGAGCCGTGTCTAATTAGCTTCGTCTGCAAACATAAAGGTTGTAATTCATCGTGTTATTTTTGTCGTGTGCTCCGATAACTAAGTAAAACTGCAATAGGAATAGCAGCGTCCTAGTGCCCAGTTGCTGATAGTACCCGTCAGTATAGACGGCCCATGGTACCCCAGAGGCTCCTACTCTTAGGGTCCCACTCAGGACCGGCACATTTCCCCGAGAAACAAGAAATAAACAATAATAGAGACGTCTTTTAAAATATTAACGACAGTCATATACTGGTGACCCTTTTAGTATTTAGAAAATGACGGGCTGATGAAATATTTCAAAGATATTTACTGTGATAAAGTATTACATTAAATGATTATTTTATCTATCCAACAAAGTTTTTGGCTTACCAACTGATTTATGCAAATATTAATTCAATGAGCTTTACTTTATATATCTACGTTGGTTTAATGGTTAACCTTAAGATTAAAGAGCTTTGTTTAATATATCACATCAAAGCTTTATACGATGTCACGATTTTTTGTGTACTTCAGCTACTCAGTCATTATTTACAAATATAAAGCGTTATATAATATACTACACTTTCACCGAGACATCAAAATGACAGTATAACAGACAGGTCGCGGATTACTTAAGTACTAGCGGCCCGCCCCCACTCCGCCCATGAAAAACGGGGGTCATACCTTAACAAATTACACATTAAAGCCTTCCTCGGGAATCGCTCTATCTTATGGTGTTTACACCATTCTTTTATAGTTAGTTTTCTGTACAAAAATACGTTCAGTAGATTTCGAGAAAACCGATCACATAATATAGACAGAGCGATTTACGGGACTTTGTGCTACAATATTCAGAAGATCAGATAGCAGATGGGACACTTATGTTCTAGAGTGGAGGCCGTGTTTAGGAACACGAAGTGTTGGTCGACTGTTTACCAGGTGGGAAGACGATCTCCTTGCAGTAGCTGATGCGGGATGGATGCGAGTAGCAGGAGATCTCGGCGTCCATTGAAAGAGGCCTTTGTCCAGCAGTGGACCGATAGGGGCGGATAATGATGACGATGATTTAAATATTTATCATTCTCAGTGCTTTTAATCATCCAATCTTCAAAAGATAATTGTATTATTTTTGTTGATGAGAACAACAATGTAATTATAAATCTACTGGTACTTTTAATAATTCGTTACATCATCACGTTTCAGTTTCCAATCGTGGTTACTGTATATATAAAACTAAACCGTCGGGATTTTAAATAAAAAATAAAATACTTAAAAAAACCGCCATAAAATCCCTTCGTTATATTGATCCATATTCACGTTAACTATATAATAATTACATAAATGTCTAAATAACTATCATTTTGTACCTTAAAGCATTCATTCACAATTTTCGTAGACATGTTATGTATTAGATAAATAATAACGAAAAATAAAATATTTTGTCCTTATATTAAAACTTACTTTAGAGTCGTATAACCATAGCTGATTTCCCTTGGCCCCGTGACAAGGGTACAGGACGACGTCCTTGCCTGAATAGTCGAGACAGGTCTCGTCCCGGCGAATTTCACCGCCTTTCGAATACATCCAGTACTACAACAGTTTACAAAATATGTTAGCGTACAGCAACATAAAACATATATTGTTCACATGTTCAAGAGGTTTCTACTGATGCCGCTTTCAACGAAACAAGAATTTTGCAGTGACCATGCTGCTAGGTAGCAGCCAGGTATAGTAATTGAGTTTTCTCTATTCCACTAAGTTCAGCGAGCAGCCAAGTATTTCAATTAAATGGTAGCTTTACCAACTAATTTATATACTTGGCTGCTTGGTGCAAATATTGTGAACAGTAATGGTTCAAAATCATTATTAATAATCAGCATTATTATTAAATAGCTCAGTAAGGAGTAAACTGAAATATAGTATGGGATAGTAAGCCACATATGCATTAAATATTGATTATTTAAAGCTCCCAACAAAATATTAAATGTACTACTGCATTTCTGAACGGTTGCTGTACAATTAAGTGTGAACGGATCAGGCCTACATAGCCTTTGTACTTTTGAATGCCCTTCACCAGCACAAAAGAACGCAATCCAAAACAACCCTCGGGCCGAGTACTGTTCCATCGTACCATTCGCTTGATGTAACACAGACCAGACAATATATGCGTCCAATTAAGCCAGACCTTCAATACAGCACAAACAAAAAGAAGCAGAAATTAAAATAATAAATTAATCCCATCCACCATAACAAACCCAAAACAAAACCAAGATTACTAATTAACATCTTAAATAAATAATAATTAGAGATTGACATACCTGCATAAATTAAAACATTAATAAATAATAAAATAAATATTATATAATTATATACACTCTAAACACTATAAATAAAACTCCACATAAACATATACAATATTTAGCATTATAACTATCTATTAATTTATTATAAAATAATAAATAATGTAAACTTATACTAAAGGCAGTACCATGGTTGAATGTCGTGTATATACAATGGAATCACGTTATGAATTCCGATGCTTAAAAGCCTGAATTATAAGAATTCAAAATATCTTCGAAGATTTAACAATTTGAACAGACTAAGCAATAATTGTTTCGTTTGCACGCCTTAATTTTCAAACTTTACAACTTGTTTTACAAATTGTATATTTTGACATTAAAGAAACACACTAACACAACACACTCAATCTATGTTAATTCACTAATAAGAAATATAATGCCGTTATTTACTGATGATTCAAACGCAGAAGAAAATAATGTACCATAGCACCACTCAAAATGTAAGCAAAAGCAGTGAAATAGTGATAGCATCCTTAAACAAACCTGATTTCCGTATTCCCCATGACATGGCCAAGAATTGACAGTTTTCCCGATTTGATCCATTTCAGCTTCTGAGTCCAGGCACATATTCGACCAGTGGTTCGCGATCTGATGCCAGCCATAAGATAAATAAGGCGTGCCAATAAGCAAGCGTGCTTAAGACGTTAATACTTGATAAACTAAATAGAAAATCAAGTATTCACATCTAGATGATAATGAAGATGACCACATTCTAATTTACGAAATCAATTTTCCTAAAACCATCAAGAAAAAACCCTAAGACTGATCCAGGTTGTACCTGATTTCCACCCCCGTGGTGGCAAGTGTGTAATCGTAATAACTGACTTTCCTCTAAGAATTCTATAGAGTCACCATCAAGGCAGTAGTAAGTGTCCAATTCTGCGGCTTCATTCCAAATCTAGGAAATTTTAGAAAAAAAAACCAGAAAAAACGTGCAAAGTCGTGCTACCAAAAACATACATTGACAATAACGTGCTAAAGATTCATAAAGTGCTTCACAAGTACATAGAAACGCAATAAACAGCGTCTGTGCATGTTCAACATGGTACTGCCACAATAGGTAATTGCGCTCGATAAAAGACCTGATTTCCTCCCTGGCGATGACACGGGTATAGTCCTACTGGTTTGTGGTGATCTGACTTGCGCGTCGGTGAATCCAAACATGTCTTAAAGAAGCCGACATTTCGAATCTGCGTGTTATTTAAAAAAAAACAATGTGAAATTTTAAGATTATGGAAAATATTTAAATTTGGAATACAATTCTAGCATCTAAACGATAATTGTCATTATTTGACAGCAATGAAATGATGCAAATAATCCTTCCAATACACTCATAGTTATATTGAAAGGAATAAATCTACACGAATACAAACCTCTCCGTGAGCAACTGATTCCCCGGGTATAAATAACTCTGGATAGATGTTCTTCAGATACCATTCAAAAGATTTACACCCGAGGCTTTCGCGAAGCGCCAGGCGGCTGCTAATGTCTCCATAATCACCTTTGTCGTTACCAACGCGTTGATAGTAATACTTCGCGTAGTCGTCCAACCAAACCTACGAATACATTAGACGTTACTCTGGCGTGTATTAGCGTTCAAAGTGGATCATTTCATAACACGAGACTCACCTCCGCTAATCTAACTGAATTTTTCTTCAGAACATTTACACCTGTTCGCCATTTATACGGGGAACGTTTTCTGAATATGTGACCTACGTGAGAGCACGGCACTATTTCCAATGTTCCACCGCACATCCAAGTTTTGAAAGAGAGCTCTAAATTTTCACCGCCCCATATATCGAAACCGCTATCGTAGGTTCCTAGTCGTTCAAAGAACTCTTTGTCGATAGCAAACAGACCACCCGCCATAGTCGGAGACCAGACGGGCTCTGCAGTGTGTTTATGTTTTAATTTTTCTTTAGGCGGTACTGGGTGCCAATTGAATTGAAGATTCCAATCAAAACCGCCAACATTAACAGAGGTGGAGTCTCTGTAATGGTATTCAAGTGTATTGTCGTCAATAACATCGATCACTGGACACACGACCGTCGTTTTGTTTCGCGCTATTCTATCCAACAATGGTTCGAGCCAACCTGAAATTAAACAAAACCCTAATATATAAGATGTTCTTCAACAGCAGGGGCCTATTTGTGGAGCATTTCTCTGTGCATTTTATTGAAGGCTTTTGAAACTTGCTTGAGAGTTTACCGTAGAGGCGATTTAACTACTAGCGGAACAAATTCGCGAAAAACGAAAGTGAAAGAGATGACGTGTTACCTATCTCGCTCGCTGGCTTCGCCCATTCGTAACAGTACTATGAGTCGTAAGATGACCAATGTACAAGACGTTATATTATGAGCAGGACATTATATTACGTAAAATTATTTAGAATAGAATCGTTTAAGCAATAATTGGCCGAGCGTAACACCAGATGCTTACGTATTTTGTGCATATGTCGCTTCGGCATCAATTTCGTTTTTAAGGAGTAAACTCCAGGTGCGCGACGGAGCCGACATAGACTTTTGTATTTCAACTACCACCATCCCATGGTTTTAGCTGTGTAACTCTGGCCCTATTAGTCGTAGTCATGGTATATAGCTTATTACCTTCATTGATAAACGGACTATTCCACAGATATTTTTTAACTTCCAGTTAGTAGTTTTTGAGTTTAGTGAGTTCCAACAAACAAACAAAATTTTCACCTTCATGTTATTTGGGAGTATATTTTAAGTAAGACATAATTCGATCCAAAATTGTAGATAAGCATAAACTCGATTAAAAATGAAATTGGCTGGTGTTCGTGGCTTTTGGGGAAGCTGTTGACACTCACCCTCGGTGCATTCGCAGTGGCTGTCGAGATAGGTGAGGACTGGCGCCGTAACATATCGGGCCCCGAGCAGCCGCGCTCTGATGAGGCCTTCGCGTCGAGGTGCACGGACAATCCGGACCTTCGGTAGCGAGGACATGTAATCGTCCAGTTGCTGCATTAAGTGAGCTGGAAGAATATTTCATTTAAAAAATATTTGAGGATGTTTTAAACAAGTAAAGTACACGTTTTCGTATGAGCTACCGTTTTCGTGGCCGATTTGGGCCAGCACGATCGTGGTACCTCTCCGGTCTATCGCTCACACAATGCGGCCGCTAAGTGGTATCACGTGGGGTCTGTGAGGTGGTCCATAGGAGGGGAGGAGGACTGGAGGACATCACGCCTGTATAAAAATTGTGTGGATGTCGTATACATCATAATAGCGGTGGTCATAAATATAATCCATTACGGTCCTTTCCTCCCTTTCAATATTTTCTCATCTCTTCTCATAGATTTTCAGGTACGAAAAATAGATAGTACATTCTCAAACTTACTGCATATAAAATTTGGTAAAATCAGTAAAGCCGTTAAGGAGCAGTAAGGCAACTAACATTGTATACATAAAATGATCAGCCTTCATTGGTTCACTGCAAAGTTAACTATGTCCAGCAGTAGACAAAAGCCAATTCCAGCAGTGGGCAATGTTTAATAGTTACATAATCTTTCAATGGTTATATCAGCTAATAATAGACTTTCGTATTTTCTGGGGTGGGTCACGACCTCCTGAAAATTGCTGCATTGCGGCACGACCCGGGAGGTACATTTCGCACACATGACAATTCCGTAATGTGACAGCTATGCTCTCGCGTTTCGTGAGGTTTACGAGTCGGTGGAGGAGGAAAGGAATACAACGCATCTGCGTGTCACAATTAATGCAGATTGTCTATGGGCGTCGGTAGTCATCAGACGGCACGAATACCTCGTTTGCCCCCTCCCTCTAATATATATAACGGATTACTTACGCATATCCGAGAAGTCGTCCACAAGGATGAGCTCCTTTACAAGATGCGGCGGCGACCTGTCTATCACGGAGTGAACCGTCCTCAGCAACACCGACCAAGCTTCGTTATGGAAACATATAACCACTGCGGTTTGCGGAAGATCGTCCAGATAACGCTCTGGCTGTTTACACCTGTTACGAGGAATACCAATAATGAATCTGGCCAAGTACAATGCATTGGATGTTGCGCGAATACTTTTGAATCTAATCTAATATTGTAAAGATCTATATAAATACGCTTTTACTTCTCTGGCCCTATCTTTCCCTTCAGGCAAAGAAACTGTAACAGCGAATTAAACACACATACATAGAAAACTATAAAACATGTTTAAAAGGGTACAAACTTTATAATTGTTAGTGGAATAATTCAGTAACAGATGTAACTGCTATGGTTATCAAGGTGTTTTTGAGTCTCTGCACATAAGAAGGTATATGAAAAAAGTATCATCATCATCAGTCAGACGACAGTTCAATGTTGGATGGAGGCTTCCCTCATGTAGCGCACCATATATAATATATTTCCAATTTAAATAGTTTGTGAACTATTCAACAAATATAAACTTAACAAAGGAATATAAACAAGTGGTCACATTTAGCATACCTAATTTAAAAACAATCTAGGTTTGAATAACAATGGATACTGTAAGAATCTTTATTAATTATTTCTTTAAATCATGTAATTTGCAATAAAATTTCCATGAAACGTGTTATTAAATATGTTGAATTTGCATGAAAATAATAAAAATTCTTCAATAATTTCATGTTACTTGTAGATAGAGAGACATAGAGATATACAGCTTAGAGATAAACATGAAACATACATACTTTGTACCTAAATGCTTCACTTTTGTATAATTGAAACACAACTTTCTTAAATGTTTTTATTGAATTGTTATTCAATATCAAAGTATTTTGTTTAAAGTATTTTTGTAACGGAGGTTTTATCATATAAAATCTTTCCCAAACAAACCATGCTTTATCGAGATAAAAAGCATTTTCATATCTAAATTTGTGCAAAATTTCACATCTCCGTCCAGTGGTTATGCTTTAAAGAGTAACAAACATCAGTACATATTTCCGAATTTGTGATAGTACTATGATAATCCAGTAATATTTGACAGAACAAAACATCTATAACAGTCCATTAATCTGATGTTTCTTATGCCACACAAGCCGTTTGAGAGGAGGGGGCAGTCCACTGGCCCATTGTAGAACAGGAAGAATAGAGGGCAACGCCTCGGCATAGTAACGGAGCTCGCTTGAGAGTTGTGTCACACTGTGTGTGTTGTTTAACAGTTTGTCACTTGGCGCAGCTGCATTTTAGTAAAAATTAGAGCATGGTACTACCACTTATTAAAATTCCTACAAACCGCGGGGAAGTACCTCTGGCTCACATTATACCGCCGTAAAGTGACATCGTCGGCGTCACGTTTCGTACGGTTTGTGGGTAGCCGGTGCACCATTGTAGGGGAGGAGGAAAGAGCATAGTAATTATTCGGACATTCATGGGCATCGGTGGTCGTAGAAAGACTATATATGCCCTCGTATAATATAAGAAAACCCATTCGAATAACCTTCGCAAATACAATAGATGCTGTTTTTCTACTCGCGAATAAATTACATAATATTACTCACCACTCGTCCCTCGGGTCGGGCAGCTTCCTCCTAACCGATATTAAATCGCTCACGTACTGATTGAACGCGTTCTTTTTCCATCCCTCGGACACCGCTGTCTTTGTATCGTCACTTATATTTTTGGGTAAAACGACCGGCTTACCGAGCTCGCCCGGCGCATTGTCCGAGCCGGGGGCCGCTATCACACCCAGTCCTGTGGGTTATCATTTATTAACCTTAAGCATAACAGGTGTGGTGAAATCTATATAGTACTTTTGAGTTTGTTATTCTATACGCGTTCTGAGCCTATGTTATTTACATTCTATAATATCTCTTTGAATACACAAAGAGAAAAGTAGAAACGTTTGTGCTAATAAGGAATTAATACATTTATACCGTAAATTAGTCTGCGTTAGTACAAATAGAAGTGGAAACTTTCAATTCTATTTAATCTGATAATGTTCTGAATAAGTTCTGTAGCAATGTATTCGTGGAAATTCAAGAAAATCATTAATTTCAAGTAAAGAACATAGTTGCAGGACTTTAAAAATTAGATGGAAAGGAGGGTAGCACATATGCACTTTTTTACTGCACATTTACCCCATTGTAACTACAATTAAAAAAACAATGTTAAGATAGGCCAGGTATCCACAAACAATAATTATTATAACAAATTAATATGCCTAGGTACTAATATAATAAGGCAAAAGCAATTTATATCCCGGCATGAATTAGGTAGATCATAAGTAATATAATATTGAAGCGAAATCTCTGCTCAGCTCCGATTAGATCTTAATCGGATATCCCGTGACGGTCAATTTCATACGATACGTGCTGAATAGGCCTAATATCGCCGATCAATGTTATCGCTTTAGTTATGAATGTCGGCCGATTAGGCGACACTTCATTGTAATTGGTGGGAAACATTTAAATCGATACCACCCCAAGTGAAACTATACGAACGTGTTGTAAAACATATTCCTATTGTATGAACTTTTGATATTTTAGTTGATTTGAGTATCTAACATGATTATTTCAGTCAGTAAATGAAAAATCGGCGCTGACATTAAATTCTGCAATGATTATAATGATACTAGCTGTTCCCCGCGGTTTTTCGGTGGCTTTTAACAAAACAATCAAAACACTTTCCTTCAGGGTGTACATTTTCTAAATTTCGTCTTTGATAGCACCTACGTCCTAAAAATAATCCCAGTGAAATTTGAGACTTCGCTAACCCAAAGATTCATACAAAGTATCCACCCCAAAAATAGTGCATCTAAGTGTGCACCTTCCATCTAAAAAGATCCGTCATTCAAATTTTAAAACTAAGCACAAGTAGTTTATGTAGTTCGTGATGAGTGAGCGAGTGATTTTTCCTGTTTATATATCATTTAGACCCAACAGTTGACACAATAAAATATTAATACGTCATCTGTCCCCTACGCTGTTTCTTCTGCATATCAATGGTATGCTGCAAACTAGTGTTCTTCATTGCTACGCAGATGATAGCACTGGGGATGCTTCATACACTGGCCGTGCCAATATTTCCCGGGAACACGTCTACGAGCATCAGAACAAGCTTGTGTCTGAAGTCGAGGACTTGTTATTCAAAGTGTTGGAAGGGGGCCGACTAAATATAGTCGAAATAACATAAGATACAAGTTGGCGCGTTAACCGCCCTTAGTCACCCTTCGTTGTATCTCTTCATTTTCAAAACATACCTATCGGCCTCAGCTGGGATCGGTATACTTGGTTTCGACATATCGAGTAACGTTCAGCTTCGCGGTCATTTTAAAATGAAAGCTAAATTAGCCTCAAAGTAGCTGGGTGTTGAGCGCAGGAGTATCATCTATAGGGCGAAGCAGTTATTCAATCCAGCCCATCGGCTGCAACTTCACAAGGCACAGGTCCGACCGCATAAGGACTACTGCTCCCACCTGTGGGCCCCGCAATATCAGCTCGTTTCTTTTGACCGTATATAACGTATAGCTATTCCGATACGACTTAGAGGTCCTCAAGAAATGACCATACCTATTTTTAAAGGAAGTCCTACTCTTGCAAATGCTATGGGCGACGGCAGTCACTACCCAGATGCTCGATTGCCCCCTATCTATATGCCCCCTATCCTTAAAAAAAATAATTAATTATGTAAGCAGGATGATAGTGGGATCGTATTATTACATGACAATTAATGTGTTATTAATAATACTGATAGAAAAATGGCATCTATATATTATAAAAATTTCAAGCCATAAATACAGAAAAAGCAATTAGGATTACCTTCTATACCCGCAATCCGACCAATCCAATCGACTCGCGTTTGTGCTGCAGTGAATAAATAATTTTAGCATGCATTAATCACTACACGTAACAAATAAACATGCATCCGTTATGTTCATAATCGCTAAACAAATAACACATAATCACACATAAATACTCTCATCTAAAATCAATTAAACAATTTGTTAATAGTCAATAGTGTAAAATGTATATTGTTAAAAAAAAAACAATTCATACGAACAGTATAAACTGGACTTTGTAATGACTTCCCAATGTACAACGTATATCACGTTAAACTTCAGATAAAGTTTCTGCAGAGAAACCTTTGAAACGGATACTACAATTTTTTTGGACAAAAGAGTGCAGTGTTCTAGCGAAGCCCTTTACTTTGACGAAATATACAACAGTAAGATTGCAAAATTCTCAACGGAAACTAATGCATGCAATAAATATTTATGCAATAGAGTGATGTGATGATAAAATAAAATTTTACTAACAAAAGCGTTAAAAATGAAAAAGCCGATAAAACCATATTAAATAGGGAAAGGCTAAAGCGACGTCCCATATTATACAAGTGCTCTCTAACGTATATCCTCATTACCATTTCTATCGCTTCGAAAAGCAGAGATAATTGTAACCAAAGAAAATTCTAAGGAAACAATAGGAAAAGTCTAATGGACTCGTGATTTACTACAGTAATATAAATTAAAGCTGGCAAAATAATATACGTAAAGAAGGGCAACACATAAACAAAATGACAAATTTTCCTTTTTATTAAAATAAATTGGATTATAAAAGTAAAATAAAATAAAACTTACTTTTCTTTATAACAATGTTTAGCTTTTGTCATTCTTTCATTATATTTCGTTGCAATCGCCTTAAAACGATTTTAATGGGATAACCTAAACGTTTATTTAAATAAACCCATCTCGAGATGAACTAACGTTTTCTCATGAAACGCCCTCTGTTTTAATACACTTTAGGAAAAGGGAACTTATTTAAAATTATTAAATTTGCTCTCTCTTTTAATCTGGTAAGAATTTATATTTTGGGAGCTTCACCTAGAGAGCCTAAGAAACTGTCAATTTGAGTATTAGTTATATGTCTAGTCTCTTATCATATAATTATAATTTGTAAAAAAGTACGCTCGCGTTCTTTAATGTAGCTGACATTTGAAGTGCAGACATGCAAATATGCATTGAACC
>JAFELO010000041.1:493805-509832 GCA_017140195.1 Eumaeus atala | reverse complement strand
TGAATGCTAATGCATTCATTATTACTTAACGTAAATATGTAAATTCGTTTTAGAACCTATAAATTTGAACACGAAAATATATAAGAAAATATTATTTTCATATTGTGATGGTGAATTAAACAAAGAAATGTCTTATTTTGAGACGTTGTCAGCTCGTCAAAGGTCCAAAATAGCTAACAATGAAAACTCTATGGTGGAACCGAAAAAAAACATATGCAAGCATTTAAATGTGTTCGTTTACCATCGACCTTGATACTTAGAGCTAGCATTTTCAAGCTAGTTGTCATTTCAAGCAATCAAATCATTAAGCCATCGTATTCCACAAATATCCATGCAATGAGAGGTGAATAACACTTACCGTCCGACAGGTTGTTAATATACGAGTCACTTTTCCGTTTCGTTGACGTTGGTTTAGCCATTTTCAACGGTTTCGCCTCCGCGTCTATGTATTCTATCGGTTGTCCAATCGCATTTCTGGTGGCTCCGTTTGTCGTGAGTAACGCTATCATGAACCATAATGCAGTTATTATGAGCACCGCCTTCAGAATCAAACTTCGCCTTCGCAGAAAGAACACCGTGTACTTCATTTTGTTGCCTCTCCGCTATGCCCCTATTAGTTATCCTCCCAGTTGTGTTATTTATCTAGTATTTCCTATTTGTAGTATATCCTTGAGCAATTACGTTATACCATAATCTATAATCACAAATGAGCGACTAGCATAAAATTTATTTTCGCGTATTCTTAACGATCTTAGAGATATGTTTAGGATATGATTAGGCCAAGTAGATATTTTTTTTACATGACTTTTATCCTATAACTGTTACTACACTATGAGTCTCTCGATTGTCGTAGACAAAAGGATTTTTTTCTTGCTTTCAGGTTCATCATGTTGATAAAGTTTTACAACGATTACTAATCCTGTAAAGAAAAAGAAGTATGTCAGGTTCTAATAAGCGGTAGAGCCAAGTTGCATTGCTGCGGAATTTTGCCGGCACGAACGGGGAAGTACCTCTCGCTCACATGTACGCTCGCCGTGTGACAGCTATGTTGTCGTGTCTCGTGCGGTGTGTAAATATTTCCGGTGGCTCAAGGCGGGTGGAGGATTCTCGCAACATCTATGCGAATTGCCCGTTTAATACTTTAAACAAGGAACCCTCACAGTCCGCCATTGATTTCTGATAGTCCGGGATGACCCACATGCTACAAGAGCGATGGTATTATGAAATGAAAAAACCTTACCAATTCTCTAATCAGACTCGAATTCTCGTTTCAGCCGCGCTTATCTGTAACAAACACAAAACATTATTGTCATTTGATATATAATAGTATTACTCATCGTCATCATTATCAGATCACATCGGTCCACCGCTCGATGTGGGCCTCTATCAAGGAACGCCATAACGACCGACCTCCTGCTACTCGCATCCAACCCGAGATCGTCTTCCCACCTGATGAACGGTCGACTACCACTACCAATCCACCTGCTCAGTGTGGCAATTATTAGCATTAACCTCAAATGGACGACAGCAGTAGAAATCGGCCCCTAGTTCCAGGTAGTTCCTCTAGTCTTGGCCACGGTAGCGGCCACGGTAACACGGTAAGAATGTCCGAGCTACGGATCGCTACCACCGATAAGACCTGGCTACGTATAGATCTATTATTTAATATATGTTATATTTAGATCCTCCTCTCGTTCACATGAGCCGTCGGACCATGCTGTAGTAGCCTTCATGCGGTGCGTGAGTTTCCAATGGACCGTCTGATGGGAGGTGGAAAAGAGGGCATCGCGTATTAATTTTACAGTATTACAATTATGTGTATGCCCCCATGGCTAACGGCAGTAATCAGACTCCTCGTTTGCCCCCTCATAACATAAAGAAAGATCGCCATAGAATGAAATTCTTTGTGTATATAAAAGAAAAGTTCAGCTTCCTTACATTTAGTGTCCATCATAAATTCTTGTGGGAGATATGTTTCTATCACATTCTGTAAGAAGATGATATAAGTCTTCATGTAAGATCCTAATTATAGAATCCTATATCCTATTACATAGAATGTTAGCATACATAGCATACTTTTTTAAAGCACCTATTAAAAAAAATAATAGATCTATTTTATTCGACTGTAAAATAGAATATCCGTAAAGTGCGGGTTTTGAAATTATAGTAAGAGTTAGTGTAACGCCCCATTGTAATTGAATTGGGCCGGCACGATCGGGGGGGTCGTCATGCTCACATGTAAAGTATCAGTCATGCTGTCGCGTCCTGCTTCTGACTTACCGGTGACCCACTGGAAGGGAGGAGGGATTAAGGGAATCTGGGGTAAAAATTATGCAGACATCTATAGACGACAGTAGTCATCTTATGCATTTATTGTATAGAGTAACATTTGCGTAAACTTAAGACATGAGTAAGTCACTAAAAGGCTCCGACTACTCGGTTGCCCCTTATGCTATACGAAAAAAATTACAAGAATTGTCTCGTATGATAAACATACATCAAGTGAATCTATTTGCATCCAAGATGCGGTATGGGAAGGGCTAACTTCTAAAATTTGCATTGTGATAAGAGTGCTATCTGTTTTATTACGTCAAGACTTGTGCGTAGGTAGGGACACCAGGTCTTCGCGTACAAACGGGCAATTCCTTTCTTTTTGTCGTTTTCTATTGGTCGGAAACTGAATGTTGTGTATGTACGCACGTACTAATTTGACGCAAAATATCATAAATAAATCATATTACGTATATAATGCGCGTAGTCCAAGGATGCTGACCGTATTTATGTGATTCGAAAAACCTACTGATCGGATTTTCATGCGGTTTTCACCATTCAATGAAAAGTGATTCCCTAGGAAGGTTTCAACGTATGATTGATTAAGATAACAATCCAGCCCCTGTTATCCGCGGGCGAAACCGGAACGGATCGCTAGTAAGTTATTTGGATGACATTGCCCTTTTCAACAACCAGTTGTAAGTGGAGAAATGTAAACGACATCCTTATCTGTTTTCTGCCGGTTTTTGGTGTTGGTGAGTTAAATTTCAATATAATTCCTTTCTCCGAAAGAATTAGTTAGAAATATACTACAAAATTAAGTGCACTTTGGCAACCCTCAATGTCATATATAACTAGAAATCTATTCTTGTAGGTAGGTATTTGTTTTAGATAACGTTCTACCTCTTATAATTGCACTGTAAGATACCGAGGAGGGTATTACTCATGATTCACCTATTTATATTTAGTAAGAGGTAGCGCCATTGCTATATTGCAATCACATCGGACCAGTATAACAGGGGAGGTATCTCTTCCTCTTTGATACACTCTCAAAACGTAATGGCTATGCTACGTTTTGTGCGGTTTATGATTAGTCGAATCCTTTTGATGACTACCAACGCCCATAAACGTCTGCATAGGATCCGACAGTCCATTATGAAAGAAAAACGATAAAAAATATCCCAGCTTACATAAACACTTAAAAGATCCTCAACGGATAACACTCTACCCTATCCGATTTTCTTGCGCACAGCTGGTAACTATATTTGCGAACGTTTCATATGCAATGGAGTCACCAATTTATCAAGCATGAGAACACTGTCTTAGTATTCATGAAACATTGCCTGATGTTCACGTGGGGATAAGGGGCTGTCACGTCATAATTGCGCCTCGGTACGCCAAGTGTTCGCGTGACAGCTAATTCAATAATGGCGTGTTAAGCAAATTTCCCATGTGGGTTGTATTTTTATGGTTGTAAAATAACTAACGCCATAAAATAGAGCTAAAGAAAATACTAACCAACCACTTCAAGACGGTATACCATAGAAACCAGCAAATAGATGAAAATTGGAAAAACTTAACATCTAATAGTATCACTACTATTAACAACCTTTAAATTTTAGTTGCATTAATGGTATGGTATAAATGGTAAATAGTAAGAGACGAAATTGGGCCGGTACGACCGGGCACCTGCTACTGCAAAGTGAAAGCTAAGCTGTCGTCTGCGATTTGTGTTTTCAGTAGGGTCGAACCAGCTTTCGGTCTCGGTTTCGGTCAGTTTCGGCCAAAAATAATAATTTCAGCCCCAGTTTCGGATTCGGTAAAAAAAGGTCAAAACTTTCAGCGTCGCCGAAAACCCGTACTCTTGAGCTATCTGTCCTGCATCACTTGCTTAAATTTGAGGCGATCGTTAGTGCTAGCAAGTCATTCGCATTTGGCGCAATCGTGTTAACCTGAGGTAGCGTTTTACATATAAATGTTAGTTAAATAATCATTTACGCAGAATAGGACGAAACTACTAACTTGACGTGTTACTTGATTTTATAGTTTTCAAAGAATTGAAAACGGTGCACTGTGTAATGTAGGTACCTCTTTTTATTGCTTCAGCATAATGAAGGTAGGATGAAAATTACTGTACATGGTTGATGCGTTTTATTAAGCTCCTTATTATAAGTCCAGATTCCTCACACAGCAGCTAGACTGGGGCGGCATGATTGGGGACATATCTCTTGCAGTATCATGGGAGTGAGAACAAGTCTCATGAGGATTGCGAGTTTCTGAGAGCCCATTGTAAGTGGACTAATTATATCCAAGTGGCACGTGTCAATTACATAGCTATTCCCTCTTTCGAGCAACTACGGTATTTGTAGCAAAGGAGATAGAGATTCCGTGTTTAACTCTAACTGGAGCTGGGTATCTCTTTTGCCTGACAAGTCAAAAATAGTGTGCCAAGTGCGAATCGGTCTGGCGTCATCTATAAAAATGCCAAAAACAACGTCTCTTGTATGAGAGACCCCTAAAATAATTAGGTTTTTTTTTTGTATTTGTTGTTACAGTGGCACTACAAGTACACCACCTGTGAGAATTTTGACTCTCTAGATGTCACGGACAGCGGAGCGGAAAACTAAAAACACGCTACTCATAAGAAAATACCGGTCAGGTGCGATTCACACT
The DNA here is from genome assembly GCA_017140195.1 of Eumaeus atala. Lineage (NCBI taxonomy): Eukaryota > Metazoa > Arthropoda > Insecta > Lepidoptera > Lycaenidae > Eumaeus > Eumaeus atala. The sequence continues at coordinate 504,888 of JAFELO010000041.1, read as the reverse complement.
CGTGCACAGGGTGATGTCATGCGACTAATAACGCGAGTGAAAGAACCACGCGTATCAAGTTGAAATTAATTCGAATAATCATGTGAAGCTTTCAATCATTATTAAGTTTTCAGTTCTATAATCCCTTGAAGCAGAGAAAAATGCAAGTACTCAGTAAATGCAATCAAATGAAAGTGTTCATAAACAATGAAATCCAGTGTAGCTTATGTCAGAAATTAGAATATTAAAATATGAACACGTGAGTTTAGGTTTCGGTTTTGGCCGAAAATGAGATCCAGGTCGAAAGTTCGGTTTCGGTTTGAAAAAAGTTTCTCCCGGACTCTGGTTTTCGGTGTTCTTCCTCTGGGGAGAAAGGAGCAACCAGACAGCATGTTTTTATAACAATTATTGTAATATGGACGTCGGTGGTCAGCATAAGCCAAAAACACGTTTGCCCCCATAATCTATAAAGAAAGAACTTAACGCCATGTTAAAGTTACTTTTATAACTTACATTAGCAAGTCGTAACTAGACAAATTTCCAACAAATCACTCTCAAAAGACCACTAGATGTATGTTATAAGACGTTAAATTTAGCAAATTCATGCCAAGGGAACAGAATAACGAGATAACAAGGTTTTAGTGGCACTCTTTTCTATACTATGTCCACTAAACAGGGTTATCTTAATAACTTGGGAAACTTTTAAGTAAGTAGTATGTGATGATCTGGGTACATCAGTGTAGGCCAATGGTACCCGCAGGGTTTCAGTGAGCATTTGGTACATCCGCGTGTCCTGCACACCCTACCAGATCCCACCAAGGAATGACGGCAGAGAAAATTCGTACGTAATCCTAGTTTTGTGCTCTTAGTCAGTTAGGCAAAATACTACAAATACTGGGGGGGGGGTGAGTATTTGTAGTCAATATTCAGATTTATCATTTTGTCCATTCGATATTTAAATAGTTTTTTTATTACAAAAGGTTACGAGCAGTTGAAGCCATAAGACTACTGAATATATCCACACAATTGTTATATTTGTGTGCCTCCTGCATAGGTAATTAATTTCTTTTCTTTTTTTGTATTTGTTGTTATAGCGGCAAAAGAAATGCATAATTCATGTGAAAATTTCGACTGTCTATCTATCACGGTTCATGACATATATGGAGAGAACCACCAGCCTGCATCTCAATAACCTGATCTCCGTCTTTCCGCCAGCTTGTCACCAGATTGTCACGGAAAGATGAATAGACAGACATATGAGTCTTAGCAATAGGGTCCCGTTTTTACCCTACGGGTATGGAACGCTAAAATGGAAAATGCATGTAATTAATATTGAAATATACCTTAACAGCATTCATGAAACAAAAATGCCGAACCCGAAAAGCTATCGCCGCAGCGAACTAAAAACCCAAAATTTTACGTTGGTATACATTGAACTACAATTCATGTTCAACCTTTAATGTATAAATAAAGTCACGTATAGAAAGATGATCATTTGGACGGGAACAAATACGAAAGGTCACCGACCGACCCGAGCAACCCCTTAGAGATCAGCTAACGACATTTGTAAGATACATTAGTAATACCGCTGAATATTTTGTGTTATTAGTAAGAACCTCTTTAAATTTATTTCTTTTGTTTACCTATTCTAATGTAATAAAGCTGAAAAGTTTAAACGCGATAAACACAGGAACTGTAGGCCCGATTTAGAAGAAAACAATGCTATATAATAAATAGCTCTTTTATTGTTTAATGTTCAATTTCACATATTGGATCTGTATAATGATCACTTATGCTTGTCTTGCGCCTAAGTGTAAATAGAGGGTTTGCATCGCGCCCATGTCAGAGAAGATACCCATAATAAGCTCTGCTGGGTACCTATGATTCTTTTGGTTTTGGTCACTACTTCACAAAGGTACTTAAATTTAGAGTAATTCATTCCATTTTTGTTATTCATAAAATCCTTTACAATCTGATAGGATTTTGATATGAGTTTCTCTTTAACGATGGCCTTATATTTAACAATCCACAAATCAGTTATATTACTGGGAATTTTATTATACTGACGTATACAATTATCCGTAAATGAATTATCAATTTAGGAGAGCACAGCGAGTTTATTCTCATTTCTAGTATTGATATTACATAGACTACATTTCTTCTTGAACTTTCTATATTTTATGTACATATATTATGTACATATGTAATTTTCAAATATATATAGGCTATGCAATGTCATGACTTCTTCAGTTTTAAATTTATCCTTAAGCGACACCATTGGAATCATATTATATACTGCACGAATGGCCCTTTTCTGCAGAAAAAATATTGAATCAATATCAGCAGCATTACCCCATAATTAAAATTCCATATGACATAATGCTGAGAAACTTTAACTAGGACAAATATCATTAAAGTTACGCGAGTGAAACCGCGAGGCGCTGCTAGCATTTGATAAAATTGTAAATTTGTTCAGCCTCTACATATAAACTAAAATTTTTATTTCTTAAGTTGCTAAAGAGTTGTTTTGCTACAAATATTTCTAAGTAACAAAACGAGGTTGGTTTCGTTGAACCTACATCCTACACTCTTATGTAATAAAAGTATATACCAGATTAGAGTTCACTACAATAGTACATATAAAATTTTTGATGACGTGACACTAAAACAGGGATGGTTACAATGTTAGTTAAAAATATTTTATAATTTAATTGATGTGGACTGACTTTTATGGCATATAGACCAAATAAACTTCACAACACTAGACAGAATAGTAATTCAATTCAATTTAATTTAGGCCGGCATTATGTGCGACAGACACATGTACGTAATTACGTAGAGGACCGATGACAATTGTCATTATCAGCCGATTACCATCGGAAATTCTACTGCTCTCTAGTTTGATTACATCAAAACCTAACAAAACTAACTTCGAAGGGCTAGGAGTATATCGGTGTATTAATCGGAGTGAGATCTCGTGAATAGAACGAATCCACATGGATTCGTAACGTTCTGTTCTGTATATCTGTTCAGGATATGTGACACATCTACTGCAAATTTAATATGCTCCTTATTCCTGTTTCCACCGCTACGAATTTTTTGAATGGATGATATTGTATCGAAGTAGTTACAAGTCTGAAGGGCTTAAACAGTAACACAGGACTGGGATAAAATAATTAAAAACGATATGTCACTGAGAAATAAATTATATTGATGTATATAAATATCTATATACTACAAATTATATTGATTCGTCCCTAACCATTACTCTTTAGGGAAAATTCTGAGCTCGTTAGGGACGAATCAGCTGAAATGTGTCACTTGGTAGATAAAATGTAGGTAGAGAAATAGGATCTACCTTAGAATAGGGATAAATTGTAGCCGAATGAGGGATGGAAACGTCACATATCTACAAATGAAATGACATGACGAATAAAACAACTTAAAAATCTAAATATTTTTCAACGAATTCTTCAATAACTTCCAGCTGCTTATCTTTATAATATTGGCAACGGTACGCATGGGTCACCACAGGCTCGGATCGATTTTCCTCCATATATTTTTGATAAGTCTTCGGATCGTTAAATGTCACCTGTGCCACTAGCGGATCCATCAACACGAATGGAAATATTCCTATTGTCTCTACCATACCAAACCTCCTTGCCTTTTCACACAAAGCCAAAAACGAGCGTATATTATAACCCAACCCTTCCAAAACATATTTTGCCGTATTATCTAAATGCTCCGTAAAAACAGAAAAGTAATAATTCAAGATATTCATTTCTTGTTCTTCTCGGAACGATCTGGATGTGGTCAGGTACAAAAAAATCATGAGATCGAATGCGGGCGGTGCATAGCGGCTGCACTGGTAGTCAATTAAAATGGCATTTGATGGTACCCTGTCCTGATATTTGAACATAATGTTGTTTACCCACAAATCTTTGTGTATTAGCAAGTTAAGTGTATTCGGATGTTCTTCCAAATCCATACACGCTTGAAGAAATAGGTCGAAAATGCGTTGTTCCGAATCCTTTGGTAACTGTGATCGCTTATCAGAGAACTCTTTAAGTAAATCCACTGTTAATTTAGCTGCGGTTCTAAGCCATGGCGAATCATTAAACGTTGGTTCTGTTACTGCGTATTCAATTTCTAATAGAAGAGCTCTTTTTTGGGATGGTGTTTGATTTTTACTAGCAAATAAGTTGGTTAAGGTTGCATGGCAATTTGCTAAAGATCTTACTGCAACCAAAACGTGATCTAAATCCAAATATTCAGAAATTGGTTGCAACTTATAGCCTTCCAGTGATAGATCTGGCATTACCAGAATGTTTTCTGTGTGCACGTATGCTTTTGCGCACCATGGATTTTCATCTGGGTACAAAAAATAAATAAACATAGAATAAGGAATACCTGCGTCACATAATATTATTGCATTAGATGGTTAAGGACATGTTGATCAACAGTAGCCTACTTCTACCGATCTGTTATAAATAAAGATATAAAATAGACTGCCTCGTGATCTAGTGATAGATTTAAGAAATTTTGCTTACGAGGACATTAAAAGAATGATGGTTTTACATAAAAGTCGACGGAATACGGACCCACAGACATGAGGTCCTTGGGTTCAAGTCCCGAGTCGGACCAAAGTGTCATAGGGATTTTTCAATTTCTAATAACATTCCGGAGTGATGATATAACCCCGTTCCTAAGCTGTTGGTCCTGCGCATGATGTCTCTCCGGTCGTCGCACTGCCCTTCGGAATAGGAGAATGAGGGAAATGGAGAACACTCGTGTCTGCGCACTATAAAATGTCCTGCGTAGTGGGTTAGGCTTTATAGAGATGGCTGCCGTTACAGAAATTCGGCTAGAACGACTTTGTTATTATTATAATTTCACAACAGAGTATTGCTAACCTGTATTCAACCGTAGAACGTAAATTTATCAGAGCTGGATTTCTGTGTATAAGAACAAAAACTACAAACATTTAGTTTGAGCTATTATGAAACATGGACGACAACAAAGAGATCAAAAGCACTTATTACCTTCAGCAGCGCCAGATTCAACAATATACTTATACATCAATGATTCTCTTAAATAAAATTTATTCTTATTTATAAAATTCGCTTTGGGCTTGTTCGTTACGGGCACCTTCTTCACAAACAAGTGTAACTCCGTCATAATTTTCCTCCTTTGTACATACAATGTCACTCTAAAATGGTCGCCGATGAACCCTATTAATCCATTGCTTGCCAACGATATTTCATAGCTAACGAGTTGGTACTCAGATATAAAAACTTCATTTAGAATATTAGTAACTTGATTGTCGTTTAAGATATCACTTAGGCAAATAGGACAATTCATTGTAGTAGTTCTCAGTAAAATAAGACGTTCGAAATACATGCGCGACTATTTATAAGTCTTCGTTACAGTAAAATAAATATTTGAAACAAACAAATCAGGTTATCGCAGTCACTTGAGTTTATTATAATGAAACATAATTGTAATATGATTATTGTCAGACAAATTATATTTAGATAGTACTTGTTTGATTTCAGATAATGCGAATATGATTTTGATTTCTATCATTGATTTCTTCGTTCTGCCGTTTGTTGGTATTAAATATTCTTCATTTAAATATTCTTATCAAACGTGTGTTACGTTAACAAAGCCATGTTCTGTTGCTGTATTTACAATGAGTGCAGGGAACGTCCTCGATTTAAGTGACATATATAGAACGGGAAGAATTCTTTCACTGGCTATATTACCGTCTACATTTACTAGTACCGTCAGAAGACGTGCGGTGTCTCAATTTGCCTAAGTACTAGTTACATCATTACTAATTTTGGAAATAACTATTGTTCATTATTTAACATTTTTTTATTAGTAACTATGAAAACTTTTGAAAGACTAAGAAAAAATAATATAACTTATGGAAACATAAAAGGGATAAAATAGCTCATTTCGACCTAGTATACAATGCCTATAATATCCTCCTAATTTTAAGATTTACATTGCCAATCTAAAGTTAAAACTATTGCGGTTTCAATAAGAACAACATGTGAAATCGAAATCAGGCGCTATAAATTAATATGGTATACATTAAATAATCACTATTAATACATTAACTAAACGAATAGTGGATAAATAATAAAATATTATCGAAAATACTTTTTTAAAACAAGCTAATATTTAATTATTTTAAACGATCAAACAACAAATAATGGGTATATTTAAAAACGTCTTGATTGTCTTATCTAAGATATGCAAACAGCCCGAACCCGAAGTGCATAAAATAATCAATTACAGAAGTTCAACGGACGACGTCCTATCTTCACCATCATGTCGCCTCTGGGCACTGCCGTGACATACTACTGTACTGTTATCTAACTTCAAAATTACATCGTGTGCCCAATTACAGCTCATTCAATTACACGACGTTACGCTAGAATTTTTCAGATAATATTGTTATCTTAATAGTGAAAGAATGTTTTAAATCGGTCCAAAAGTTATTGAGTTTATTCGCAATATCCGAAAACACAAATGTTGTCTTTTAAAATTTAGTATACAATTATTACAGATGAATTCAGTTTGTGATTTAAGCCTAACAAAGAAAAAAATAACAAACATCGCAAGCTAAACAAAAGCTTGTAAATATGCCGATAAAATCAAACACGTTTCATAATGCCGTGCTTCCGTCAATTATAAACTTCTAATAAAATTATATTTTCCATGAACACAGCACTGAAGGTGACAGCACTTTAATGACAGTACCGCTAGCTATTTTAATTTGCGCGCCGTCATCTCGCAGCGGCGGACGAGAAAATCAGGCTATAAACTTAATATCTATAGCTTAAAATAAATCCTATAACTATGTCCGTTTATAGCCTCTTCAGGGTGAAAGTTGCAGAAGATGACAACTGAAGCCTTGTGCACAAATGGTATACGAAAAATGCAAATATATTTTATTAATGAAATAGAATTGCAGATGAAAGTTTAATGAAAAAGATACACAATCCGAATGTGAAAGGATGTAGGTACCGGTGAATACTGAGACTGACATACCATGATCAGATTTATCGGGTACTTAAGGAGGTATCAAGAGTTTTGGCTACCAGCGTATGAAGAAGTTTATTAATGCTGAGGACGCTAGGTATGTAAGAGGATTGTGATCTGGAGCGTTGTTCACGCTGCCTACGCCTTTAGCGAACTGGCATGACGATGTGTTGTTATTGCAGAAGTATTGAACACTTATTCCAAATATAAAAGTTTTAGTTTCTACTCTTAACTCCGTTACGTACATTATATATGTAACTTGCGAACCGCAGCGTCTTCGCCCGTGAATAACGGGAAAATGCACCGAAACCTCCTTCGGGAAATGCTCAATCTAATAGTGAATACCGCATAAAAACAAATCCGGTAGATCTTAAGAAAATCAGTCTCAAACGGACTTTTGGGGACTTTGCGTCATAATATGTATATTGATGAATTACTATCATTGATACTTATGTTGGCACAATTCAGTGTTGGATATTGATTGTAAGGATTGATAGGAACATCGTACCCTTTTCAAAAGCTTTTATTGAACTTGCAATGTATGCATGTATGTTCGGGTGGAATCTTTGAACTCAAGTTTGAAGTAAATATCTTCAGCCGATTGCTGAAGCTGAAATGTTGTATTCACTTTTAGTTTGGGTGACAATCCACGATAATGATAAAAAAAATACTTCGTTTTAAGTTTGTTTTAATTTTTATTTTTTATGTTAACAGCAGACCCTGAAAAAGATAAAACAGATTCACTTACCATTAAATATAAACCATAACTCACTGCAATATTTTTAACATTACATTTGATAAACAAGCGTACACGTGTACTTGGAGGGACCTAATTACATACTGCGATTTAAGTTTCAACGTCGCATTGAGATTGCAATCATGAAGCGGTATAGTAAATCCCGTCATAAACGCACTGGTAATACGAAGCGGATAATAACCAAGGAGGATGGCATTCAAGCGTAGAAACTGCTTTGATATGTATCTCGTAACTACTTGAAAATGACGATGCCTAGTAATAGTGAATTGATTTGCATGGCTTTTTGTTAACTGTAAAAAGTGTAGTAAGAGGTAGTGTTTCATTGCAGCCGCATTGGGCCGGCACGACCGGGCAAGTATATTCGGTCACATACTACCGAAGGGGGGCATCGCATATGGATGACAATTATGGAGAGTCAGTATTCAAAAAAGTTACAAGGTGGTTTTACGTCACTGCAATCACGCCAACTAACCTGCCAAGCGATAGAGGGCATATGCGCAGAGCAACCATTCGACTACCGATGCCCATTAATATTCGCACGACCAGAAATTACACGTTGCCTAACTTCATCATTAGTGGGGATGCACTGATACACCGAGGACAACTCGAAACAGTCAAATATTACGACAATTTGCCGTAGTGGTGTGACAGCTCGCTCACGCCAAGCACCTAGCAACCCCGGTCATGTTCGCCCGATTGTGACGCAATTCAACAGTAACACCATCTCCTACAATTCGGTCACTAGTCTGGCACTAAACAATCTGTGGATAAACTGATGTTGGTATATTGTATGTTGAAACCGATCTATGACAACATTTTATGTCCTTTTATGCCCAATAGTCCCCACCATGGTTAAAGCCTTGTTGCGGCGGTAATGACTTAAATTAAAAAGACCTAAAAATCTCAGCAACCATATTCAATTATTAAAATTTTCTAGCTAGCTGTTACTAGCTCATTTACTGAGAGGTTATAAGCTAAATACCACCACACTGAGACAAATAGGTGCGCAGTTTGCGGGCGACACGCGTGAAACCGCAGAACGATGCTAGTTAAAAGAATAAATTCCGCATTCAAATTTATATGTACGCATTATAGTGGCGTCGGAAGCATGTAATCAAACCAAAATGAAACCTCATAAAACAAATATTTAAATGGAATAAACATATCCTCTTCCTGCGGAGGTTATCGTACGGTTGACATTGCGGGATTTGAACTAGTATACATCGCATTATTTTTAACTTAAAATGTTAATGCACACACATAACAGATTTATAACATATGTAATAATAAATATGTGGACTTATCGCGCAAGCCCAGTGACAAGTACCGTAAAGACTTGTATCGGAAACGGAAATATATTTAGTGTATTTTTTATAAATTTAGGTCATTTTATGTACTTAAGATTTTAATTATAGAAATATATACATACGACCTGTATCCTAGGCAGGAAACGAAAAAACCCTGGACCACTGGCGTAACACGCGGATTAACCGCCACGTTACCAAGTGTGCCATATATTGTTTGTTGGGGCATTATCTATGAAGGCGTGACTGAGCAATATTTTTGTGAAAAAGATATCAAAACATCGGCACAAATTTATGAGGATACAATTCTTGAGAAGGTAGTTACGCTCCTTCATAACAATGTGTTCAATCACCAAGTATGGTCCTTCCAGCAAGATTCGGTACCAGGTTATAAAGCTCGATCCACCTAATCTTGGTTAAAACAAACGTTCCGGACTTGATCAGAGCTGAATACTACCCTTTATCTAGTCCCGACCATAATCCGCTGGATTATGACTTATGCTCAATTTTTGAGAGTTCAGCTTGCGCTATACGTCATGATAATTTGGAATCCCTGGAACAATCCATACGATTGGCAGTGCAGAATTACCTCATAAAAGAGGGCGTGCCTCCATTGATAGTTATCAAAAAAAGGCCAGTTGGCCTCAGCGTTTAAATGACTGTATTGCAGCCCATGGAGACCTCTTCTCATAAGCTTTTTATTTTCTTTTATATTTGTGTGTCAAAATAACACACCGTAAAAATATTACAAGTTTTTTGCAATTTTACTTGTTACAGTATTTATGGCGAGACTAGGTGCATAGTAAGCGGTAGAGGTTTTCTGTACGCGGTATTGGGCTTGCCCGACCGGGGAGGTAGCTCGAGAGATTTCCCTCGCTTCCCACCTTCACGAACCTATATCTTATCAACTTCTGTTGACTTCGTTTTCGTCACACTCACGTCGAGCATTCACCAGCTTTCGTTTCTTCCCCAAGACAAGCGTGCGCAAATAAATTTTACTTCTAAAGAAACAAATATAACGGCCGTAAGCGCCAGAAGATGATGATGTATTATAATAATTAAATAGGGTACAGCAAGGTGACCGTGTGAACGCGGGCGTAGGTACAATGTCGTTATACTATATGTTATATAATATGATATCAACGAGGTGTAATTAGCGATGCGTAAGTACATTATAGCCAAGAGCGTTATGTAGAATCAATAACGTTTACGAAACTTCACATCTGTTAACGAGAACTTTAGAACGATATAACATATCTCGATCTTGTTTATCTGATTATAATAGGATTACATCGTAAACTGTAATATTTATTTTAAAAGATTTATATTTTCTTCAAAATATTATTTTTAATATTTTTCTTTCTTGCTTTGCTCGATTACTTGTTTTAGTACCTATATCATGATTATTTTTAGCTCAGTCAACCAAGTTTACAATGTTCTTCTTGTTTCTTTGGATCTCCCGAGAAAAGTTTATCTCACAGAAAGAAGATTGTCAAACAACAACAATCAAATAAATGCACTGGGCATTTCTTAACTGATAAATTAAAGATGAATAGAGTGGTAAAAACGAAACAACCACTAAAGCGGTACGCAAAGGAAGCTCACAGAAAAAATTTGTTTACGGGTGGGAGTTTTTTTAAAACAAAGCAACATTTTGACAACATAAATGACTGTATTTATGCTCAAAGCTCTAAGGAAGCTTCCCAACTACGTGACTGTTACGTGGGCTCTATGTGACTTCAGTGACGGCCCGTGGGATGTTAGCTATGGAGGAGTGCCTGGGCAATATTTTTGTGACATAGGTATCAAAATATCGGCAAAAGTGTATCAATATACCATTCCTGAGAAGGTAAGTAAGGAAGGTAGCACCTTAATAACACCATGTTCAATCACCAAGTACGGTCCTTCCAGAAAGACTCGGAACCAGAAAGTACGTTTTGCTCTAAACGACATGATAATTTGGAGCCCCTTAAAGAATTCATACAATTGG
>JAFELO010000041.1:480195-493786 GCA_017140195.1 Eumaeus atala | reverse complement strand
TAGGGTTACCGTTTCTTCTAAGCCTGAATCTTATCTGAGTTCGAAAGTTTCTATAGCAAATTGCATACGTCGCACGCTCTTCATCCCGATAATCTAAACAACGATCCGCGATCTAAACACAATAATTGCTCATTTAAATGTATTAGATTTGTTTACTTTCTCCTTACCTTCTAACCAGAACCAGAGTGATTACTAAATCAGCTAGCAATATAATACTTAATATGCCTATAAAGCCTTGCTTATGTATTTGGAGGCGACACCATCATGCAGTGTATTCAAAGATAATGTCGGCTGTGTAAATATCAATCTACCCGTGGTAAATGTTTTTTTGGCAGCGCTCATATTTCACATAAAACAGCTCGAGTTAATTTATACGCTGGCGTCGGAACACAATAGCCCGTATATTGTTTCAGAAGATAGATAAGGTTTAAAATATATTTCTTTGTAAAATTTAATGTTTTTCGTATTTTTTTATGAAATCAGACTATTGTTACCGTCGTGTCAGTAGGTAAAGTGAAGTTGTACAATATTTTTAAACAAATAAATACAATGATAAATTAAAATGAAGCAGCCAAGCAGGTTTTTCCTATTTTTTTTTAATCTTATCAATAGTAATAATATAAAGCCGAAGAGTTGGTTTGTTTGTACGCGCTCATCAACTACTGTTTGGAATTGAAAACATGTTTTTGTGTTGAATAATCCATTTATCGAGTAAAGTTCTATGACGTTACGACTGTTAGGACCAAAGTTACACGAATGACACCGCGGGGTGATGCTATACTTGAAACATTTTGATAATCGTCCTAGAATTGTGATTCTATATTATATTATTAGATCTATTCATACTTACTACTAGTCTGTAGTTGCAGCAGTAGGTAAAGTTTATAAACATACATTTGCGGGTGGGTGTATTTACTTTTGAGGTACGTAGCCCTAACAATGTGAAAATATTTGCAGAGCGTTCAAGTCTCCAGTTGATCGGTCCAGTAATTTCGGCGATGCGTTGATAGATCAATCAGACATGTTACTAGAGAAAATGTTATCTGTGGCGTCATACTAATATCGAATCGAATCGAATATAACATTTGTCGAAGTTTACGCTATATGATGAGTAAGATCGACATTTTGCGTCCAGACTAACGCATTACGCTTACACGCGCTATTCAATGTATAAGAGGACAAACGAAAAATCGGACCGTCGCACATGTACTTCCGCATTATTGTTGTCTTGCGAATGGACGTCACCTGCGTCTTTTTCACTTTTTTATAAATAGGGGGCCAGATGAGCAATCGCAATCTTTTCACAACTACCGACGCCCATGAACATCCACATAATTACTATACCGATGCGCTGCCCTCCTCCCGTCCCCCAATGGGCCACCAGCTACTCACAAACCGCACCAAACGTGACACTGAAGATGTCACTTTACGGCGGTATTATGTAAGCGAGAGGTACTCCCCGGTCGTGACGGCCCAATTTCGTTGCATTGGAGGATGTAGTGTCATTTGCCAGTGCATGGCACTTCCTCCTCCTATGCAGGATGGCACTACCTCTTCCTGATGGTACTACCTCTTCCACATAAACAAGTTAATTCTTAAGGACAAAACTATGGTCGCCTGTCGGAACTCACACACGCAACGTGAAGTGTTAGATTTACCTCCGATGGGATTAAGAATTCATGACCCCCAACCTACAAACTAACCAAGGTCTCATCAGTCCAAAAGGTCACATCTTAAATACTGTTAAAATCATGGATTAAATTCCTAAGATCCCCCCTATCTCCCATTAAAGGTAAATTTGGCCCCCGGGGGTGCAATTAAGAATAGGAACGGGTAGCAAGCTTTTAACCATAGTCATCCCGTTTAATTATTACATGGAGCTAAGTAATTAGTTTTTTGCCATTAAATGTTTCTCATTAGGTAGCTGGATGAAAAGAGGGACAAATGTTATAGGAGTGTGCGTTTAGGCAAAACAAACCTATGGATATTGGATATATAGGTCGACTTTTACACAATAAACTTGCAGAGCTTTTCGGTGGCCTATTGGCAGAGAGGAGGAATGGAGTGCAACCCACATATAGATATTTATTTACGCTGGTAATCATAAAAGTACGAGTGCTTTAGTCTACACGACAGAAATAAAACGTCTTTATTTATACGCCTCTCTCTTGCCTCTCGTCGTAACCCTCTCTTTCTATCTTCACTATTTCTTATTTCATCAACTTCCATTCGCCTCGTTTTCATAATTAACTCGTCACATATTCACCAGCTTATTCTTCTAGTCAAGCCTACATAGGAGAAATTATACTTGACAAAGGCTGCTCGTTTGACAAATTTGCCAAAACAAAATAATACAAATTGTCAGCTCAAAGCAGTGATCTATCCAATGTTCGCCAAACATCTGAAGCCTTGGACAAACAAAAAAAATTCCAACATCTGGTGGTCGTAACTAAACAGGAGTTAAAATTCTGATGATGAAAACATATATCTATGTTAATATACTCGTAATAAAACTGAAATCGCATATCTAAAGAAGGGTCCGATTTTAAAAGTATTTCATTATTATGCAGCCCATTTATCTGTGAAGGCTATATATATATACCATGACGCTACGACCAATAAGACACCGAATTATATGGGTAAAACTGCGTGGCGCTGCTAATGTGATAATATAAATAGCATTAATACCCAATTATACTTTACACCGTGCCTTATCGATCTCGGCAAATTAAAAGCTTCTGCTTGAGCACGATCTCATCGACTGACGGCTCATTTGTGCGGGAAATATTTTTAAATTGGTTTGAAACTGCGTAGGAGGAAAGTGATCCATCGAATTCCAAAGTACAACGGACATCGATTTTCGTATTTTGATGATACAGAGAAGTGCTGTCGTATCCAAATTGAACAACCAACAAGAACAACACATCTTCACGCCAGTCCTAATGACGTTGGCACACGCGCCTCCTCACAGATTTTCTCCAGTCGTGATAGCACAACGAGCCCTTTCCGCTTCCACGATAATGCAAGGCGTAATGTAGCTGCTGTGCCTGAGCTGCCTCTCTCGCAGTGAGGGGTGGCGCGGGGACCCGGTCTCCTCGGCCAACTTAATAATAGTTACTTTAGCTAAAAAATTGGCATTATATATGGTCTGATAATGTTATAATTGACCAACCGCTCTGAAAGTACACAGAAGTAAATAATATAAATATCAAACAAGACTGGAAAACAATCTTCATGAGGGAATAGTTTTCTGTCAGCGAGAGACAAATTTCTCAAAAAAAAAGTGGTAATGAGGGAGCAACAGAATAGCAAGTATAAGGATGTTCATAGGCATCAAAAAAACTCCAATTACTCGTTCGCCTCCTTACACTATAAAAAGAAATCTCACAATTTCCTTACACTATAAAAGAAATCTCACAATTCAAATCACTCCGACTAGTTTGTACACATTTTTTACAGTTTTAGGTACATGATTGCACTAATTTATAGATACTAAAGATTATCCTATTACCTATTAACAATGTTTTAGCACTGTAGAATAGTAAATCTTTTTTCTTAGCCAAGTTACAGGCAATAAGTTTCATGCACTCAAATATTGTCTGGAAGAAATTGGTTCAAGACGATAAGACCAGCGACCACCTTTTGTAAAGGTACATATAAAACTGCTGTTATATACGTATATTAATTTATCTAATTTCTATTGTATCCAGGAAAAAGCATAATATTTCTTGACTTTTTATTAACCATTATAATCCAAACGTCCTAGGGCCCTTAGATAAGTAAGCTTAAGCCATAAGGAGCCCAAACAGATATATATCGTCTTAAATATAGAAAAAAAAAGAATTCGCCTGTCGTTCCTGAACTCTTAAGCCAGGTCTTAAACTACCAAATTGATTTTGTTCAAACAAATTTTAGGGGGTGGGCACAATTTTTAGAAAATGCTGTTCTAGGAGCACAGTACATATCACATTTTAATACATAAATAAATAATTATTTTTTATTTACGTTACCTAAACTACATTTCATATTTATGTGTTTGGAGCATCCATTCAAACAAAAAGATGCTTGTGGTGGGAGAATCTCAAAAATAGTTCAAGCTATAATAAGTGACTAAGAGCTATATAATTATGTTCAAGGCGTTTGAGTGGTTATATTTCGGTACATGATCGCATGATTAGTTTGAATCAATGTACGTGTAAACTTCTTCAATCGTTATAATCATTAGCGAGACGGCCAAATTCATAGGTACCTGCCACGTAATCTCCACGATTCCAAAAAAAGGTATCTGCTATCTTATTCGACTTAAATTTTTCATTATGACATATAGATTCACATCTTCAGTGATTGTCAATAAACGATTTCGGCGTTGTACCCATTAAGACAATTTTCTCTATTTCACGGATTAATTTGTTTTTTTTTTTCTTATATTTTATGTAGTATTTATATTAAACTAGTCGGTCTCTCGCAAAGCTATTCGTTTCTTTAACAGATATTTCAGGATTTTTTTCTCCTCTTTATGTCATGCAGATCTAAGGCTAGAACTGTTCAAAATGTGACTATAACCCATAATGACTGTGTCAAACATCGGCTTACCCTATTAATATATTTAGATTGGTCCACTGCTGGACATACGCCTCTCTCAATGAACGCGAAGACGACCGATCTCCTGTTACTCGCATCCATCCCGGATAACCTCCATTGGACGACAACTTCCTATACAATTGTTTTTTTTTTTTTTTTTTTTCATTAACATAAGACAGTGCCTGTGCACAAAGGATCATTTAACACCGAGGGGAGGACATTGCCTTTTTTGATAAAAAATAAAAGATCGTTTATAAACACAACTCCAGCAAAGCTCCGTCCTGTCGCTCCCCCGGGTCGATCGACTCAATGTACAGTCCGTCAAGTCCGCCACAATGGTTGATTCAGTGCCCCAGATGTCATCAGACGGCTTCCATCGAAAATGTTTAATGGGGTTTTATATTATTATTGTATTTCCCCATAATGGATGGCTAATATATACTAACCTAATGGTGGTAACGTATTTTCTAAGATATTTATAGAAATTTGATATAAAACATTGATGTAAATTATCTAATAGCGATCAATAGTCATTAGTACTAATTTTAACAGTGTAGAATCCTTTATATGATACTTAGATTGTTATAATATTTGACTAGATATAACTTTAAATATTTATTTGTATAAAAAAATACTTGCAATAAAATATTCGGTTTTATCTTCATAACAAAGCATTATTATTAAAAATATCCTAAAAATAGTCCTTTATTACGAGTGCCTCCACCTTTTCTTTTAAATAGCTGTGCCCATGGAGTCTAGCTCAATGTGTCCAACCAGCAAATGTTTTTTTGGGATCAAATTTATTTTATGTTAATCCTATTGTACCGTCGTCTCTAAACATCTACACAACCAGGCGTTGTGAAGATGTTTAGCGGCGGCAGTGATTAAAGAAATAGCTTCGACATCTAGTATGTGCCGTTCCACTAAGGCTATCAGTAAAGCGAGAGATTTTTATGACATAGACAATGAGCAATCGGAGCCATTTGGTGACTACAGACACTCATTAAGGTCGGCGCGATCTGTGTTTGTACTCGTCCGTTCTGATTTTTCCTCACTATTGTACTACTTTCCCCCCAAGTGGACCACCGGCTACTCACAATCCACACGCTGTACCATAGCAATTACTGTTAAGGTTTAAGCGGTATCGTGTGATCGGACTATGGTCGCAGCTAATTGAACACATAAATATTAACGCTTTCAGCATTCCACAATCCACTGCCCTAATTAAGCGTTTGACAACTATACATAAAAAAAGAAAAAATATCTGTGGTGGATATTCACCACTAGATACATAGAGATCTTTTTTCTTACTGACATCATTTGACAGAACGATTATGCAGGATGGTTTTGGTGTATCATTTATTAATTAAATGTTATTCACGGGTGAACCCGGAGCGGATAGCTAGTGTAATTAATTTAATACATATATGGCAAACCGGACAGACTTATATTATCCTATGTATACAATTCTCGCGTCACAATGTCAGTTTCTTACTCCTCCTCAGAAATAGCATTATCAATTTTTACAAAATTTCGTATTCAGTAGGTCTGACAACGGGTATTATTTTTCATGCTCCTAAGTGGTAAGGCTTGTTCACCCTTAACATTTTTTTTTTAATTTTTGTAATTTTTTTTATTTCTTAATGATACATGGCATTAAAATACATGCATTTTTAGCAGCGATTTCAATAATTAAATCAATTTATATGACGTAACAAGGTTAGCCGGATCAGCTAGTATTGTGTATATTAACGTACGGCCGAAACTACTGTACATTGGAACTTCAAATTTGGCCCTGTGCCAATTGCTTTCACGATGAACACTAACAAAACATTTTTAGAAATTCAACGCCTAACGGGGTGAAATAAATAGGAGAAGCCATTTCTTCTTTCTATCGTATAGGAGGACAATCGAAAAATTGAAACTTTTTTCCGCCTATGAACATTTTCATAATTACTTGTCCTTCTTTCCTTGGGCCTACCTACACAGCACGAGACGCGACACCGATGACGTCACCTTACACCGGTATCATGTAAGCGAGAGGTACCTCTCCGGTCCTGTGTCGTCTTAATGATATAATATAAATATGATCGCTCCAGCGTTCCAGAATATTCCACTATGCCAGCTAAGCGTTTGACATAATAAAATATTTGAACAGCCGTACGAGGGCACTTGTTCCGCCGGAAGCGGGTCAAATGAGGCTGGAGTGGCGGCTATTGAGTTTATTTTAATGAACACAGCAAATTTGGCAACCGTGAGTGTTACTCGAAAGGTATTCTAAACATGCAAGGCTGCTACAGTCACATGACGGCGAGTGGCCGTCTTGGTTAACAGAGGAAGAAGATTAAAATGCATTGTTAAGTTTATGTATATAATCTCTCCTGCGTATTGCGCAAAAAGAATCGAATTAGAAAGAGGGACAGAGCGAACTATATTTGCTGTCTCTTTCGACTTAGACGGAGCTTTCCCTTCTCAAAATAGATTATCTCTATGATAATCACGCACTACAATCAACGTAATCCTTCATCGGTATATTTATAGACGTAGAGAAATACCTGCACCCCGCTGTTTTACCCGCATGATACCTAGTCCGAAATATTAAAATTATTTTTTTGGAATCAAATGTATTTTGTATATCAAGCATGGCACCTTCGTAAAGCTTTACCGCCTTATGTCTCTTGCGCAACTTTCACTTCAGAATATCTCGTTCTTCAGGAGTAAAATCTTGCAGTGTGTCGTAGCCGATACACGCAAATTCGAATACACAATTTCTAAACTACCTTTACACTTGTAAAAGAAAAATCTGATGCATAAAGTAGCCACAAACATGCACAGCCTTATGCATGTAATTAATTTATAATGTATAATGTAAAATATGGTTACCGTTCAACATATACTTTTCTTTTACAGAATAAGGGGGATATACAGAATAATTTTACAAACGAACAATCGGTGCCTTTTACGACTACCGACGCACATGAACATTCACGTAATTAAAATGCCCTCGCCCCCTAAATGGGCCACTAATAATATTAAGGTGAAGATGTTTGTTTATTTGAACACGCCTATCTCAGGAACCACTGGACCGAATCGCAAACTCTTCTTGTGTTAATTAGTCCATTTATCGAGGAAGGCTGTAGGCCACCATGAAGCTACGACTAATAGGACCGGGAAAAAAGGGGCGAAACCACGGGGTTATGCTATACTATAAATCGCGGTGACAAACCGCAATGATAAAGTAACGGAACGCGAACGGTACGTAATGACACGTTGGGCGGACACACCGTGGAGTCTTTTGCCATACATAAATCGCGATCGCCATCATCGGTGTACGAAGGCTCAGCGCTACTTTTACTGTGATTAAACTTGGTTTGCTGTCATGATGATTTACAGCCGAATTGGGCGAGCACAGCCGGGGGTACCTCTTACATGACACCGTCGTAAGGCGACTGGCTCGTCCGGTCATCCATTGGAGAGGCACAGTTTGTTCTGCAAAGGTGTTTTGCTGTTTGACAAAAGCGATAACCACCAACGGGATCTGACTGATAGTTTTGCCATTCAAAATCTAAAAAATTTGCATCATCAAAAACGGTACAACCGTAAAACTACAGAATTAGAATTCAAAGTAGTTGGCTCAATTTGTTACTAACAACGTCCATAAATATCTGTATATAAATCCTACTTCCCTTCGTGTCAATGGGTCACAACATCTCATAGACAGCATGAAATCAAAGTACCAAGCTCAATGCTGACGGAAGTCCAGTGCAGCATCATCGGTTACCGTAAGTCACGTCGGGCAACGGTCCCGGCGAGATTGTGATCGATAGGGTGGCAGACTCGCCGCCCCCACCCCCTCCTTTCCCGCAGATGGGAAGGATGTATCCCGATAGTTATTTTAGATTAGCTGAAGTAGTTATTGTTATTTTGCCGAGGGGACCGGGTCCCCTCGGCCCCTCCCCTCTCTAACGGGCGGTGTAGCTCACGTGTGGCTCGTTGAGATGGCCTTGCATTATCGTGAGGGTTGGAATAGCTCGTCGAGCTGTCATGACTGGTGGGAACCGTCCCTCCCACACACGTGACACTTCAGGCCAGTATAAAATAAAGTTTCAGGCACCGCCACGGTCGTAGCGGACTAATTCGGCACCAATGTTTTATTCCCTACCTACCAATAACGACCAATAAATTCGCTACCGATAAGCTCCAGCCTCGTTCGTGAATAACAGGTGCAAAATATACATACACACAAGAAAAGGAATAACTCTATTCGCGGGTTCACCCCGCACCGCATGGAAATCCGTTGAATAGATTTGTAGAAAATCGATAATATTCATATAGCAAATTTTTGACTGTTTTATAATCTGTAGGGTTTTGATCGACAGTAGAACATTTGAAGATCAATGAAACGAGAATTCGTCACAGTATGAAGACTGGAAATAAATTCATCTTATTATTTCCCTTAGTTTACCACTTGAGGACCTGCCCTTATATTCACTACCTTATATCATTGCGCTATAAAAACAGATACTGCACAAAACATACGTAGAGAATACATATAATTTGGAAACTTCAAGCGGTACCGGTAAGTTCGCGGAAATAAGGATGGAACGAAAACTTGAAGCATTCTATGCAAATATTCCTCCAAAACTTACTTGGCTATGAAATTACTCTTTCATCCTCGAGATACAATGTTTTGGAACTACATATTCTGATCTCTGTATCGCTTATGCTATAATAATGAACACAAAGATGTTGTTTAGAATAGATTATATTTATTATAGATATTTATTATAGTTATATATTATAGATATCATAAAAATAGATACTATGGACTATCCTTAGAACATAGGCATGCCATCGCGTACATTTTCTAGATAATACCCGTAATTTCATGGTATATAGCCAGATAGATTTTGTGGACGTTGTTGTATATATAAGAAGGAGATGTATTACAACTTGCCTAATAAGGTGTAGCCAGCATGCAATATAGACGCATTAAAAATACGTTTTTCACAACAAGTCTTGGAAAAACTCAGCCTTTCTTAAATATACTGCACATGTGTTACACGTAAAAGTAGATCTCTATTCTATCTACTAAAGACCGCATCAAAGTCCGCTTCGTAATATAATAATTACACGCGGGTCAGGCGTTTTTGTTGCATATGGTTCATTAGGGGAGGGGGAAGGATGGCAACGCATAGTCATAGTAATTATGTGGATGTTTATGGGCGTCGGTAGTCGTAAAAAGACTCACATTCTTGTTTTTCCCCCATTGTATAAAAAATATATACTTTAAAATGATCATTAAATTATTTGCACAACATTTTCGTCTCCTGCTCTGCCTAGACCGTGTTCAAATATTGACCGGGCTGCTGCGGGATTTGCAAGATTCTAAATAATGTAAACAAATATATCAACTAAACAAGTAAACAAACACTTGTGGACTTGCTGTTGGTCCTGTAGATCAAATGAATCTGGTACCTCTTGAGACCATATGAGTTTAGACAAATGAGAGAAGGATAGGTTTTTTGTATTATATTGTTAATTTTACAAAACCATGCATGCACATGTATTACACCCATCACATCCAATAGAAATTGTAATCTAATCCTTAAAACCTCCGGTTTTAATGTAATAACATACTTACATATGACTGGTGGACTTCATAGATTCGCCACTTGCAAAGATTGACGTTCAAGCGAATTATTCGGCATGACCGGGGAGAGTAGGTACACATCGTATCGTGTACCTCCCTCCCCGGGTATCGCAAGATACCTCCGCAAGACGACAGATATCTTCTCGTGTGTTATGTGGGTTCCGATGGCCCATTCGATGGCCACAGATGAGTACATCACCTATGCAGATATTTGGGCGTCGGTGATCAACCAAAGGCTCCGATGGCTCCTTTGACCATACACAAATAATATCAATATATATTTCTTATGTATTGATTTTCTATAATCCGCCAGTCAGTTTGTTCATAACCTATGTCCATTAATATGTCGGAATTCGTACCTACAGCCTTTGACTTCATTGCCACGTTAATTCTTTACTTGAGAAATAAATGTGCCTTAAATATAGATTAAGTAAAGCCATTATTCATGGAGCTTTCACCACAGTAGACATAATTAATCTTCCAGGCGGAAAAAACGCAGAAGACAACACCCGGGTGAAGTCTAACATAAAAACGAAAAGATCGGTATACGTTTCTTTTTTTGATGAAGATGTACGTCTCAAAACATGTACCAACGGGTTGTGCAGCATCCTAAAAAAACGGAGCACCAATAAGATAAGGTATGAAATAAATAAAAAGACACACCGCATAAAACTCGACAGTTTTCGTGCAGTTTCAATGAACGTTTCAAGCTAAGGCAGTTTTCAGTATTCCCTCGGACTCGGGCGGTAAAAAAAAAGAGTTTCGTGCAGTGTATCAGTTTGGGCGTCCCATTGGGCGGAAGCGAGAAGAATGGAAATACACTGGTAGACCAGGTCCCGTACTATAAATAAGCAAATTAATCAACTATATTTTTTTGTGAATGTTCATATCCTGCACAGTAGTAGGATGCATTATTACAGAAATCAACTATTCTCACTCGCCTGCAAGAAAGTTTAACAAAATTAAAACTCATGCAAAATGCGTACACTGTACAAAGTACAAAGTAGTCAAACCCAGAGTGTATAGTCTGCAGAGCTGGAAATTTAGTTTCCAGCACGACGCACACGAAAACAGTAATGAGGCCATATCCGTTTATATCCTTCCCTTAATAAGATACTCGACGCGTAATTTACTTACATTGGATTAATAATGCTTTGGGACTGAAACGCTCACCAACGACCTACTCCTTTGTACCCGCTCAACGTAGCATAAGTCGTGAAAATTGGAAGTAAAACAGTTTCAATTTTATCGTGTTTTCATTTCAGTATCATACCGCTTCTGAGGTATTAAAAAGTTGCGGTAAGTATTTATTAAATTTTGTATTCAAGTATGTAAACTTTGTTTGTTCGTTTGTTTGCAGGCGGCAAGCGTCGGAAATAATGACTCGATCGTAATTTTGGATTTCGCTAACGAAATGTACACTGTCAACAGTGGCATAGGAAAATCCGTCAGGATGGCAGTCCGACATGAGCAAAATCAGGCACAGGATCAAGGATTATTATTATGCATTCAAAAAATTTCAATAATACCTTTTGGTCTGACTGAGATTTGATCCCAGGGCCTCGCGTTCCGCAGATGAATATCCTTCCCACTAAGCCACGTGGTAGTCAGCCAATATAAACTACGAATTAATTAAAACCCCGTGCGAAATTAGTAGCACTGTTTAATTAAGTAGGATCATTACCTGAGCACAGCTAAAAACCCTCGGCTCCAATTAAGAGATGTATGTATACATTATAAGGTCCGAAGGTCTGGCTCCCAGGCGTCCGTTTAGTGCAAGGAGACTAAATTTTATGTCCGCAGGTCAGTGAGAATTGTTGATTACTCTAATAATACCCAATACTTTGTAAACTTGAAATGCCATTCAAAAAGTTTAGTTTATTTGTTTGTTCGTTTATACTTGTAGTACAGGAGTTGGTCGGTCTCGTACGTAAAGTTTATCTTCGGAGCCACCATTTTGTGTAAAAAGCAAAATGTGACTAACAAATGAAGGAGAAGGTGTTTCTTACTCTCTCTCTCTCTCTCTCTCTCTCTCTCTACCCGTTAGCCTTCGTTTATTTTGTTTTTCCTCAATACAAAAAAGTTTAATAATTGTGAATAAAATGTATTGGATTACCATTACACATGACCTCGGGATGCTCGTGCTTCTATATCACCTAGCCGACCTCACCGCGCCAGCCGGGCTTACATCACCTGGTAAGCTATTTTATCGTGCGATTCCAGTCACGATTTTTGATTCCGTATTCACTACAGCTTCCGTATTGATTCACATCATCAGACAGCTCACCATATATTTACTAACCATCGAAATACACACAGATGATTAGCAATCAATCTTCTCATTTCCATTACGTTACAATAGGGTGATTAATGATACGGTGAATTACTTGCTATTTCGTATTTGTATCTATTTGTAAACGCTTATTTCTGTCTACTCGAGGAATACGGACTTGCAGGAGTGTTGCCGTAATTATAATATATATTCATTATGCACACTTTGTCTTCCTAAACGTGACCGTTTCTCTGAGACGGTCGACTATCAGCAGATGATCAGGTAGTGTTGGTTCGGGGCAAGCCGTTTTGGTTGCGAATATCAGGGAATCAGGTGTCACAATATTCTTTGAAGA
The DNA here is from genome assembly GCA_017140195.1 of Eumaeus atala. Lineage (NCBI taxonomy): Eukaryota > Metazoa > Arthropoda > Insecta > Lepidoptera > Lycaenidae > Eumaeus > Eumaeus atala. The sequence continues at coordinate 480,925 of JAFELO010000041.1, read as the reverse complement.
ACTTGTATGTCCAACAGTGAATTAATGATGATATTGAAGAATAATTTTGCAAATAATACAATTTAAATAAATGAAATGAAACTCGCAGAAAATAGACTACATTGGGTATCAGGTGCTTGATCTCACACAAATACATCATATGTTTTGTAAATCCAAGAGACTACGTATTAGCATCAATAATTAAAACCAAAGCGGACCAAACACGCAGACGATATGTTACGTATCAGCTAGCTTAGAACAATCTTCAAGCTAAAATGATGGAAGATTAACGTATAAAAAGACGATCTACGTTAAACTCGTTCCAGCGTCGCGTTATATGGAATTAAGTTAATAACATCGAGTACGCAGGCAGCAGAACAACAACACGATCGCATCTCTCGCAACGTGCTGATAGATTACTCCTTCATTACATCTGCATAATGCGATCCACACCAAAAAAGACGCTGAAAATGAAATGACAAATTGTTTACGCTTATTGCTTGTTAGCTGTGAAAAATGAGCATGATTTATCCTTGGAGATTATTGGAGCTACACTGGGTATTCTACAATTCTTTAGCACTACAAGTGCGGTTGTAGATATCGAGAATCGATAAACCGATCGAGTTTAACAATATCGATATTAAAATAAAAATTACGTTGTTACAGTGTTTCAGATCATCACATACTTATCTTATTTCTATCTATCTGTGTTTCCACAAGTATAAATTTGATTGCAATGACAATACGTCAT